>JAOTRH010000002.1:1244703-1257007 GCA_034768845.1 Heliamphora exappendiculata
ATGGCCAATCCAATTGTAATTGATCCAGCTATTGAAATCTGAATTTTCATGGCCAATGAAATTCACAGATTCCAACAGTGTTTTCCAATATTAAAACTCTATGATGAATTTTTTTTATTTTCTAAATTACCCTTAGCTTGTAACTATCTATTTCATTTTTCTCTTTACAAATTAGTCTGTAACTGCTTACTCCCTCTCGATTTGTATCTGTCTTGTTTTTGTTTTTTTATTTCTTTGTATCTTGTCTTTAATTTTTAATATTTTAAAATAATTTGAATTACACACGTATCGCATGTACCGACACTGTAATAAGTTATGCATATGTATTTTATAATGAATGAGCTGTTTTCAACAATCACGCATGAAGAAAACGGATGATTGAGACAGTGATTTTTCATTTTTTATTTTTATTTTTTGTTAGGAAAACTTTATATCACTTTGTCCTCACGCATAACAATTCATATCTTAGAGATTTCAGTGTTTTGAAATTTTTATTTGGTCTAACGATTTTTAGTGCATTAAAATAGATTGAGAGTTTTCGAGACAAGAATTTCTCAAACCCCATTCGAAGATTATATTTATGATTTATCGTATGTGAAGATTTTGTATAGAACTAAAAAACATAAGTTAATAGGTGGCGTGATTTGTCATTTGATCGTATATCATTTCTAAGGTGTGTCGTGTGTATAGAACTCAAAAACTTTTTTTTTATAAAGTATATTATCGTACAATTTTTTTTCTTGAATTTGTTATTGTGGGTGTTTTTTTTTAAGAAATTTTGTGATACGTGCTATTATCAATTGATATTTTAAAATTAGTTCTCTATAACTTTTTTTTAATAAATTTACTTTCGCAACATTAATGCTTACCAAAAATATCCTTAAATTAAATTTTTAAAAAATTTCATTGACTAAATTCTTTCCTAAATTGAAATAAAAATTCTCGCCCAAAATCTCCTAAAAAAATCTTGCGCCACAATCATCACAACCCTAGCTACGTCACCGTCATCGCCATTATCTCCACTGATACCATCTTCTCCGGTGCCGACGTCATCCTCCTCTCCAACGCCGTTCTTCTCATTCTATTAAATTAATAAATTTATCAGTTCAAAATTTTTAAAAAAATTTCTCAATCTACTAAACTGAAAAAATTTTCTAGAAGAATTTTCTTGAAAAAATTAAAGTGATAAATTTATCAATTAAATTAAAGTGATAAATATGCACAGCGATAGAAACGCAAGTGATGGAGTGATAAATTTCTCACAGCAATTGTAACGTAAGTGATAGAGGAGTCAAGATCTAGAAGAAGAAGCGGCATCGACGAAGAAGTCCAGATATGGAGAGAGGAGTGGCGGCGATGAAGAACGACATAGTGGAAGAAGTGGTTAGTGGTTGGATGGATGAGAAGAATGGGTGACAGCAACAATAGCTGTGGCTAGGAATGGGAGAGAGAGAGAGAGAGAGAGAGAGAGAGAGAGAGAGAGAGAGAGAGTTGGTATTGTTAGGGTTTTATGCTGGTCTTTCATTTTAAATTTGTTAGTTTTTTACCTTGATTTGTGAAATTTTATATCAATCATTAATTACTATAAGAATAAAATTCATGTATTAGACAAATTTAAAATTTAAAATTTTCATGCCAGATTTTTATCTTACATAATTGTAAATTCAAAAATATGATAAAATCGAAAGTAAAATCTCTTAAATAGGAGCAAATCAATCATAAAAAAATATTTTAATTTATGATAAAACTAAAATTAGTAAAAAAAAAAGTACCTCTAGTAAAATAAAAACTCTTATGAGATCTGAAAAAAGTATTAATCCTCAAATTTATATTTTTTCCCTTTCTAAAGAAGGGTGTAATAGGTCTTACCATTTGATAGTTTTATATCTAATTTCAATATCTTAAGTTACTAAGTGAATAGTTCTTTAATGTATATTAAGAAATCACGTATTGCATGTGAAATTGTTCCCAACCATATTGTGGATATTCGGTATTACTAAAATTAATAATTTACAAGTTATAATTTATAATAAAAATTATGAGTGTTTAGTAAATATGATAGTTGTTATTAAAATTAAAAAAAATAGTTATAACTTGTAGTAAAAATTTGTGAGTATATTTAAAAAAATATATAACTTGGTACCAAAATTAGTAACAAAAAACTAAAAATTAACCCCTATAAACTTGGCTAAATACCGCGATTACCCACTTTCAAAGTTAATACCAATGCTAAACATATTTTGACTCGCAATTTTGTAAAATGCTAACGTTGTTTAATTTTTTGTTTTGTTATTATTTTATGGACAAGAGTTCACCAGATAGTGACTAATAGTTATATGGCAAGAAAAAAAATAATATTAATAAGTGGGATCAATCACTTTTACAAATATTATTATTACATATTATACAAATATATATTAGTATATGTTTTTACCTATTATTCAACGCCTATGGATTTCTTTTAGCATTTTCTTTTAGATAAAAATAGTATCACCAAAAGAAGCAAATGAGAAAAGAACAAACAAGCAATCACACAAGAACATAAAATTTGTATGATTCAACTTAAAACCTATGTACACAAGCAAATATAAGCAAATAATGTGTTATGAAATGAGAAAATACAATAAGTATTCATAGCTCTCAAACGACACCCATAACATGAGACGCTCAATATTTATATACGTGTGTGTCTCTCATTATTTCTCTCAATAGTCATATATGTGTGCGTGTCTCTCTCGTTATTTACCCATTAAACGAGTTGCACAAGTTATGAACCGACTCAATCAAATAAAAAGTTATGAACCGATTATAAAAAAAATTGGGTTAAATACACGACACACAACCCACAACAGAGATGAGATTTGGGCCATTCACATGTTTGGGTTCCAATTCGAATCGGGTTGTAGTCATTCTTAACTTTAGCCCGTCGAATTAAGCAACCTAATTTTGTTTGCAATATTACGGTTACTTTGAATTCATAAATCGAAAGTACCTGAATTCACCTACAAGACATGTACCCAAAATAAACGTACTTGTAAGATTTGCACACCAAATGAGTCATGATATTACTAGCAGGAGCCAAATCAAGACTTTCGAATTTACGAATTATTTGGTAGTTTTTTGGGGAGAAATAGTTATTTTTTTCTTGCTATTTAGTTTTACAAAGGAAAAAAATAAAAATGAGATGAAAATAATGTTTGTTGTTTAATTTTAGAATTAAAAAGAAATGCAAAAAGAAAATAACAAGATATCTCAAACAAACAACGAAACTGTGCCTCTAAAACCAACTACTGGCCTGTGAGCCCAACTACTCCATGTTTGGGATGGTTTTTAAGTTTGATTTTTAAGAGATTTAATTTTATTTTAAAAATAAAAATAAAAAAAAATGAGAAGATTTGGAATAATTTAAAAAAAATAAATATTAAAATATATATATATATATATATATATATATATATATTTGAATTTTTTTTAGTTGTCTTCGAAATCGTACAATATTTTTATCAAGCAAATCGACTTAAAAGCTGTGCTTTATAGAAAACAAAAAAAGGGCAACTACACTTTTGATCCCAAATAGGCTCTATGCTTTGTCAAATCTTCAATCAAAATTATTTAATTTGTCCACATGAATTACAGCCCTACCCTTGCCCTCCTGGCAAAATTTCAACACACGCCATCGTTCATAGGCTCTTTAAATTAAGGGTGTTTGATGAAATGCAAATTCAAATCTTTAAACTCAATTCAATCTTACTTAATAATTGATTGTTTATTTTTTCATAATTTGATCAGTCATAAGTCTCGTGACTTTTTTTAATTAAAATGGAGATCGAATTATGATCCTTGAATATAACCCAATTCAATCAGCACATATTCAATTCTATTAATTTTTAAGTCTTTTATGATATTAAGTTGTGAATTATGTTGATATTTTTGGGTAAAGTTGTAATTTGAGCTTATGCATAGTTTAATTGACAAATAATGACCTTTCAAGTTTTAAATTTATTAAAATATTTCTAAATTTAAAATAATTATTATAATTAATTAAAAATTTGAACGAACTCAATAAAAATTCAAAATAAGCATGTCTAAATCGTCAAAACTAAAATCGCATTCAGTCGTCAAATTTGTGAGTTCAAAACCATTGAACTATTAGCTTGTGTTTTGCTTAGTTTTTTTATTGACCTTTTTTAAAATAAAAAAATAAATGTGAAATATGTAAAAAAAAAATTAATTAATTATAACAAAAGGCTAAATAAATGGGTTTTTAAAAAAAATTTAAACAAAAAATCTTTTTAAAAAATTAAGTCAAACATATACTTAGCCATTGATTGACAATTTAACTTTTTGACTTTTTAGTTAAAAAGTCAAAAAATCAAAGTTGATCGTTTGGCAAAAATAATTAAAAAGCCAAACTAAAATACAAATTCCTAGAATATTTAATTTAAATTTTTACCACTTTTAAAATATAATAATACTATTTATTCATAATTTATTTACTACTACTACTATCAATTACATATAATTATTAATATTAAATATATAAAAGAACAAAATTATCTAATTTGAACAAAAAATTAAAAAATTAATTTTTTATCCAAACAATTAATTTTAAAAAATAGCTTAAAAACGAAATAATCAAACAACTTATTTTAAATTTAATTTAATTTTTTAATTAAAAATATTAAAAAATAAAAAAATTAATTTTTAAACTAATTAGACCCTTCTTCAATTGCGAGTGTCAAAATTTAAAAAGAACGGGTAATGAATTAAACATCAAGTCGAGTCGACCCATAAAACACTCCTACTTTAAATGGCCGTTATGCAAATAATTCCCTCTTTTGTGGCAAATTAGTAATTGTCCTTCCCCACAATTACAAGCCCACTTTTCTTAAGCCCCAAGCCTTCGCTATTCTTTTCTTCTAGTTCCTTACAGTTCTTGCTCTTGCAGATCTTCGTCTGTTCAGGTCGTCTCTCTCTCTTCGACAACCTTTCTTGTCCTCATTCATCCGTAAGTTGAAGGAACATTCAATTTATACGTATATGCATATCTGTATATATACCGATGTAGTCTTCATTTCAGACTCTTGCTTCAATTTTTTAATATTCCGACTAATCTCCATTTCCAACAACCCTATCGGTGTTTATATACCAAATTCTACGGTTAATTCATCTATAAGATTCTTTTAATTAAGATACCACAAATTTTGTTTGTTCTAATCACGAGTATTAACAATCCAATCACGCCAAAGCTAAAATTTACGCCTGTTTTGGTGTCTTAGGATGCTAATTAGGTTAAATATCATGAATAATTTCGTTTATTTTTGTATGAGTAGGTGGGTGAATAGCTCAAAATGTCTAAGGCATCAGTAGATGTTCCTCTGAAGGGTGGGTTTAGCTTCGACCTGTGTAAAAGGAATGAAATGCTCTTGAAGAAAGGTGTTCAGGCTCCGTCGTTTCTCAAGACCGGCACTACCATTGTCGGGTTAGTTTTCCAGGTACATGTTTCTGCACTGATCTCATACTGTAAACTTTCTTGTGTGTTTGATTTGATTTTGAATTGCACTGCAGTGTAAGTGCCATGTAGTCTGACTAGAAATTATCCGTGGCTAAAGTCACTTTAAACATTCATAAAATCCATTTTAAATAGTGAATAGTTTTTTTAATTATTAAGAGTAACAAGATAGTAAAAAGTTTAAGTAGTCTCCCAAGTTCTTAACATCACTAGTAATTTTCATTAGGCTCTTAATTCCAACCAAAACCACGAAAGAGATATATGTAAACTAGAAAAAATATAAGGAAACAAAGAGATATATGTAATTTTTTATGGGAGATAAGGAGAAAATTTGAATTTGAAATAAAATAAAATAAAAAAGAGAAAAAGGTTGGGTTTAAAATGAAGGAAGAAAATAAATGAATTTTAAATGTGGGCAGCGAGGGGAGTTAGTAGGAGAGGAGAGAGAGGGTGAAGTGCCGAACAAATGTCTCATCAAGGCCCTTCTTCCCTGTAGCATAGATAGCTTAAGATTCTTGTTGTGGATAATTTTGGATCAATTAACCTCATTCTCATGGCTTGAGTTGTGCATGTTAGTTTGTATATCGCGATTCTTGGTTTGATCTTCCTGTGTATTTGTCATTGCATACTTATCCTTTTCCTTTTCAATTTGCCTATCCTTTTCAACTTCGGGCTAACAAATTTCCTCAGGATCTCACCAGTGGCAAGAGCGTTAGAGGTTGCAACAAGTTAATACTTACTTCATATTCGCCTTACCTTGCTTCGTGTATTACAATTAATAAAAAGGTTTTATCAGCAATGTACATAACAATAAATACTGGGTAGAGAGTTGAAAAGATGAAAGAAACTCGACCTTTATGTTTGAAGAAAATATATCTTGTTGAGGAGGAAGGTGCCTAAAATGTATGGTCATCTTTGACATAAATATGAAACGAGAGAAACATTTAATCTGGTTGGACTTGCATCTTCATAGTTTTTACTTGAGAGGATGAATGCATTAATTACTGCACCATGTTTGAGTTACTTCTTTGTAAGTCTGACATTGTTTGTGGGAAGAAAAGCTTGTTTAATTCTTTAAAACCCTGCTTAATTCTTCATCGTGTTGTAGATTTATTATTATTTTGCTTTTGAGTTTATTGAGCTCGTCATTTTGGGTTCCAAAAATCTTCTTTTTTTATTTTTTTAGTGGATTAGGGATGGAGGTTGCTTTCTACCCCTAGCCTTGACCATATACACAATGCTAATAACTGTACCTCATTTAAAAATTGAAACTTGGATTTACTCTATGCAATAGATATGCTTTTTTACCAATTCGTCAATTCATTGTTTGATCTCCATGTCAAGTCATTGTTTGATCTCCATGGTGGGGCATCAAGAGGTTCAAATCAATCTATATAATTATTCTTATTATCCTTTAATAAGAATGGAGAGCTTTGGAGAGCATTCTATGTTAGAGAGATAACTGATGGGCTATAAATAGTTTGTTAGCCTTCCATGGCTAAAATAATTTACAAAGCTGGCTCTATAGAACTTAATATAGCCCTCAAAGGGATTACGTGAATTCGAAGACAATCTTTTCTGAGTTCTTGGAGAGGATGGATAGGTTGGAGAACCATGATGGATAGGTTGGAGAACCATTAAAAACGTTGAGGAGATTGAGTTTCTAGAACCATTAAAAACGTTGAGGAGATTGAGTTCCTATGTCAATTTGAATTTAATCCCAAAGAGTCTACAATTTAGTGAAGCATAATCTTAAGTGACAACGTCTATGAGGACGGACTGATCAGTGCTTGTGATGGTGGCAGATTTGTGGGTGCATTAAGTAGTGGGGATATTAGACTGGATTTCTTTGATACTATGGATGTGGGAAGTTATGATCAAGTGGAAGGTGGATAGATGGTCAAATGTGAAATAGGTGAACATGAGACGTGAGTCGAAATGAAATCTGGACTTGGATAATTGTCTATACGATGTGAGAAAGCAGTACATAGGAATGATGGAAAACTGAGTTACTAAATTCATCTGCAGTGTTTTAAAACACCTCATTTGTACGAGGTGATTTATCAGAATCAACCACATTATTAGATGAAAGAGAATGAAATGTGTCAGAGGTTTTTAGATGTTTAGTGAAATTACGGTGGCGGATTAGTTGATCACTTTTTCTTTAGTTGAAAGGAATGTTTTTAAGAGGGTACCGAATCATCATTATGCTGAAGGGCACCAACCTTTAAAGATCTTAGAAGAGAAGAAGGAAAGAAGTTGCACCATAATGTTCTCCCATGGTTTTCTACATAGCTAAAAATTCATGGCTTTATTCACTGTCTGGATTGGTCTGTTGTCTCCATGATTTTATTCATTCATTCTTGGTTTTTGAAGCCAAAGAGATTCATGTAGCACTTATTAAGTAGTTTTTTGTTTTTGCTGGCATCTGTAAACTATCAATTGTGCACATCGGAATTCAATAACTTCGGGACTCTTTATTTTTATCCGTCTAAATCCAAACGATTTTCATTGTCGCATGTATGCATGCTTGCAAAATCGAAATGAAATATTTAGAAAACGATTTGAAAGCTTGGATATCTATAGCTTTTTAAGGTGAAATACCAAAGTAAAACTTCGCTTAAACTACAGGGACCAATGATGTAATTTACCCCTTAAAATTTCTTTGATGTATTCCTCCATTTGCTTTATAATTTCTTCATAATGGATTTATTTTAATATACTATCCTCATTTCTATAAAGGATGGAGTCATCCTTGGAGCGGATACAAGAGCCACTGAAGGGCCCATTGTTGCAGATAAGAATTGTGAAAAAATCCATTATATGGCACCCAACATCTACTGCTGTGGAGCAGGGACTGCTGCTGATACAGAGGCAGTGACAGGTATTTTCAAGTTTAATGTTCTATGTGAGAATGTCATTGCTTGCTGTTGCAATACTACAAACACTACGGCTGTTTTTAGGCTAAGTTTCAAATATATTGTCTTTCTAGACATGGTCAGTTCCCAGTTGAAGCTACACAGGTACCATACTGACCGAGAATCAAGGGTTGTGACAGCTCTTAGTCTTTTGAAGTCTCATCTTTTTAGGTAAGGTTACATAGTTCAAAGTTTTCTGTTCTCACAATAATATACTCCTTTTGTAAGAAGATTACGATGCAAGAAGGCCTGATTTTTTTTGCTTAACCAGCTACCAAGGTTATGTCCAAGCTGCTTTAGTGCTTGGTGGAGTTGATGTCACTGGACCACATTTACACACTGTAAGTGATGTCTACTTATGATGGTCATGTGAAAGTGCAAACTCTTATGGCCTGCAATGTACTAACTGTTGTTTTTAAATAATTCTACAGATCTACCCACATGGATCAACAGACACTCTTCCATTTGCTACAATGGGTTCTGGTTCCCTGGCAGCCATGGCTGTTTTTGAATCGAAATACCATGAAGGGCTAACTGTAAGTTGGTCTATTCTTATTGGCATAATTGTTTAGAACCCTTTGCAAGTTTAGTTAATCAAAATACCTCGCAGCGATTATTATGTTTATTAGATGATCATATTTCAAGACTCATTTAGCTTTTGTTTAATTGTACTATACGAGATAAATTACCTCTAGCTTTTGCTTATTACATTCACAATCCATCAAAAGAAATATTATTGTCTTTCTTTACAGAAGGATGAAGGAATAAATTTGGTGTGCGAGGCTATTTGCTCTGGCATATTTAATGACTTGGGAAGTGGAAGCAATGTAGATGTTTGCGTAATAACCAAGGTTTGTTGATTTGTCCTGATATGCATTGAAAAGAATGAAGCTTTTCACATTGAGCACAATTAGGATTGATATTTTCCAAGAAGCACGGCTTCCTTGAACTCCTTTTTGACACTGTTTGCCTCTACAGGGGCAGACTGAGTACCTGAGGAATCACCAGTTGCCAAATCCTCGCACTTATGTCAATGCTAAAGGTTATTCATTTCCCAAGAAAACAGGTTAGCCATTCAGTCCTTCAACCTGAAGTCTGGTACCTGTAAGGTTGCTTTATAGAACTCCTCGAATGGATTTATTTTTTTCGTTTTGGGGCTTTGTCTTATTTATATCTCAACAAATAATATAGCTAATCTTGAATTGTCTATTCAGTCCTTCGACCTGAAGTCTGGTACCTGTAAGGTTACTTTATAGAACTCCTGGAACGGGTTTATTTTTTCTGTTTTGAGGCTTTGTCTAATTATTTATATCTCAACAGATAATATAGCTAATCTTGAATTGTCCATTCAGTCCTTCGACCTGAAGTGTCTATGTTAGAAAAGAGAAAAAGAATACAAGAAAGCGTGTATCTCATTATGAGACATGCACGTATTTATTAAGCAAATGAGAGTCTACAATAGATACTGTGGGCATTCTCACAGGTTATTATTACTAGTTAACACCTTAATGCTAAATATATATTAACACATTCTCTCAAGTTGGAGCATAGATATCAATCATGCCCAACTTATTACAAATATAGTGAACCCAGGGTCCGGGCAGTGCCTTAGTGAACACGTCAGCCAACTGTTCACCAAAACGAATACATCCAAAATCAATAGTTCCGTTCTTATACTCGTTGCGGATGAAATGACAGTTGATCTTGATGTGCTTAGTACGCCCATGAAATACTGGATTAGTACGATGTAAACAGCAGATTTATTGTCACACCACAACTTGGTAGGACCCATAGGCAGTTCGTCTAATTCAGTGAGAAGTTGTCGAACCCACATAATTTTCGATGTAGCTAATGCCATGGACCTGTATTCTGCCTCTACACTTGATCTCGATACCACATCTTGCTTCTTGCTTTTCCATGACACGAGGTTCCCGCCAACAAAAACAGAGAACCATGATGTGGATTTTCTATCAATTGGACATCCTGTCCAGTCTGCATCAGAATAGCCCTCGGCACGCGAATGACCCCGCTCACAAAACTGTAGACTGGCCCTGGGTTGCTGTTGAGATACCGGAGAATACGAACCACTGCATTCCAGTAGGGAGTACGAGGATCAGACATGAATTGACTCACAACGTTGACCGGATGGGCAATGTCTGGTCTAGTCATGGTAGTCAAATAATTAAGTTTTTCCACCATTCGTCAATACCTGTCTGGATGAGGAAACACATCACCTTCACCAGGAAGAAGCTTTAATACTTGGATCCATCGGAGACTCCACACTTTTTGAATTCAGTAGATCGGGATCACGCAGAATGTCAATTACATATTTTCTTTGAGAAATAAAGATCCCATGCTTACCTCGAGCTACCTTGACTCCCAGAAAATATCGCAAGTGTCCAAGATCCTTCGTTTGAAATTGTGACTACAAGAAAGTTTTTAGACTGCCAATCCCAACATGATCATCACCAGTAATAACAATATTATCAACATAGACAACGAAAAGGATACATCCTGCATCAGTCCGACGAAAGAACACTATATGATCTTTGCCTAACTGTCGTAGTCTAAACTGTTGTACCACTGTGCTGAATCTCCCAAACCAGGCCCGAGAAGATTGTTTTAGACCGCATGAGGACCGATGAAGTCGGCACACAAGGCTAGACCCTCCCCTGAGCAACAAACCCCGGAGGTTGCTTCATATAAACTTCTTCTTGAAGATCGCTGTGGAGGAAGGCATTCTTAACAACCAGCTGATAGAGGGGCTAGTTCTTGGTAGCAGCAAGAGAGAGGAATAACCGAATTGAGGTCATCTTGGAAACTGGAGAGAAAGTCTCAAAGTAGTCAATGCCATACGTCTGAGTATATCCTTTCGCAACAAGGCGTGCTTTTAAATGAGCTAAAGAACTATCAGGATTCGCCTTCACTGTATAGACCCATTTGCAGCCAACCGCCTGCTTCCCCACAGGAAGAGGAGCAAGCTCCCAAGTACCATTATGCTCCAATGCGGATATTTCCTCTGACATAGCTGAACGCTAACCAGGATGAGAGAGAGCCTCTGAAACACTTCCTAGAATAGCAGTAGTATCCAGTGCAGTAACAAAGGCCTGTAAGGAAGCTGACAACCCCTTATAAGACTCAACATACCTGGGGTGATCCCGACATTGGCGATATGGGCGACGGGCAGCAATAGATGGCTCACCTGCTGGTGGATCAGCCGACAAGAGGACTGGCTCAGCAGGAGGCGAATCACTTGGAGGTGAAGGTGCAGGAGGCGGCGTTGAGAGCGGCTCAGGAGATGTAGCAACAATATCAGTGGTAACCCAAGAAAGCATGAAATCAACAGACAAAGGAGGGGGAGATGACGCGCAATCTAGAGATGGACGGGAAGAAGAGGGTGAATAGAAAGGGATTGACTCAAGAAAGGTAATGTCCCGAGACACAACAAATCGACGAAGGGCAGGACAATAACATCGATATCCTTTTTGATACTGAGGATAGCCAAGGAACACACATTTGAGGGCACAAGAATCAAGTTTAGTAACCTGGGGTCGGGTGTTGCGTACATAGCATATGTAACCAAAGATTTTAAGTGGCAAGGAGTGTAGAGGCGCCATAGGGGTTAGTACAGATAGAGGAGAAAGACCACCCAATACAGTGGACGGCATGCGATTAATAAGATAGCATGCTGTAAGAACCGCCTCACTCCAAAACTGATGAGGCACATGCATATGATACAATAGAGCCCGGGCTGTTTCTAACAATGTCTATTTTTTCGTTCACTTACCCCATTTTGTTCGGGAGTATCGGGACACGACCTTTGATGGGAAATACCATGACTTATCAAGAATTCTCTCATAGCAGTAGACAAATA
>JAOTRH010000002.1:1257107-1270535 GCA_034768845.1 Heliamphora exappendiculata
AAAGTTTAATAAAGATGTATTTTCTGGATCCCCGAGCATGTATTTTATGTCGGCGTTGGAAATTCTCCCAACACTTTTAAGGTGCACTATTTGATTTTAAAAAAAATATAACTAACTTTTTTTTATTTCTTAATCCAATAAAATAGTTAATACATATCTCAAACACTCTAACTTTTTATTAAACAAAATTACTATAGTACTCTTATATAAAAAAATCTACCATACTTACCGAAACAAAAATAGTCGTACTAATATTTTAATTACTATAATTAAAATCTAAATGTAAGAATATTTTGAACATTCAATAAAAATTCAAAAAACAAAAAAGTTACTATAAAAATTATGGCAAATAATATAACTTTATTTTATTTCTCTTTTTAAAAAAAAATCAAATTTTGTAAAGATCTTAAACATGCACTAAGCTATCGGTTCTTTTGTACAACATAGTCACAACCCTCCCGTCTCTACAGCGCCGATAGTGTAGGATTTCGTCACGCCATGGTTAGTGCTCAATTTCTTTAGCTCTCTATGTTCTACGTTTTGCCCAAACCCTCTCAATTTCTTCCCCTCTTTATGTTCCATTGATTTGGAAAAGATAACGAAAGAAAAGAAATTTAAACTTCGCTGCAATGCAGCATCTTCATTAGGAAAAGATAAGGGTTGATAAAATCCACGGCGGTCACTGCCCGCACCGGCGGTGGCACGAGGGGGCAAGGGAATCCTCGTGGCCGTTCGATGATCACAACAAAAATCCGATGAAAGCCATAATCGCGTGAGGATATACCTCCTTATTATGGATATCACTCTAAATCACCTACACAAAAACAAGGAAACACAATTGCTCTGCTGTGTGCGCGTGCACAGTACTAACACTAGGGGACTCAATTTCACAAGTTAAGATCACCGCACATTCCACAATCACAGAATCTGTGAACGGAAAAATGGTGGAGTGAACCATCTGGGCTAGCTCAGATGGCCAGAGCAGCTTCTCTATTGGGAGGTCTCTAGCTCTTCACTAGAGCCCTCCGTCCAGCAAACCAAAACCGTCGGTCCAGGTTGCCCGTTGCCCCTTGTTTTGAGAATCGAAGATCTCGCTCTATGTGTGCATAGACTTACAGCTCTTTTGGTTATCAACCAAAGAAAAGAAAAGAAATGGTTATGTTTTCTCTCAAGTTATAATAGAAAAGAAATGAAATGAAATGATTATACTTTCTCTTCTTTTTGTTAGGATTAATCGAAGAGAAAAGAAAATCATTTTTCTCCACCTTTGTTTGGATGGACTTCATAGAAGAAAAAAAGAAACAGTACTAGTTATTTTACAAAAATAATTTTATTCTTGCCATTACTTTTTTACTTCTCTTTGTTTGGACTAATCCACCGCCCTTGCTGGTAATTCCTCAACTAAACCCCACTCTCTCTGTATACGCTTATATTTGTATGGTTCTGTCTAATTGATGTTCTAATCTTTTTACGTTTAGGGTCTTATGCAGGATAAGCTTCAGAATCTGGCCTGGCAGCAATCATATGTTCTGGAGAAAAAGGAGTGAGCATAGGTTCAAGTTCTCTTTGGACATCTAGACGCTTAAATCACAAGATTGAAATATAATGTAAGGGGATAGTAATTGTCCATAACGATAATTTTTATGTTTTTTTTTTTAAGTAATTGGTAGCCATTCTCACAAAATTGAAGTGTAATGTAAGGAGGTAACTTTTGATTAGTGTGTGAGCAATTACCAATTCTTTTTTGTATTTTCTGACTCATATTAATGCTGATCATTATATTGATTTCAAATTTAGAATTTGAATGGTTGTGTAGAGGATCTTTTGAGAAATTTTGTTTATGTTGCCGGTTCTGAAAAATTTGTGTATGTTAAATTTGTGTATGGTTGCAGGTTATTATTGCAGGTTATGAGAACATTATTTATGGTTATAAATTATTTTGTGAATGTGAGGAATCATTTTTTAAAAGTTATTCAGCTTCAGATATTTGTACAGGAAACTTTTTAACATTGGCATTCGGAAAATGATGTACTGAAAAATAAGGTTGCAGCTTTTAAGATTGTGTATTCTGATTGAAAATATGGTTGCATGCTATTTTTTTTTTAAAACTTAAATGTTATTTGATCAGAAATTTAGAGATGACTTCAATAGTTCGATAAGAGGTTTTAATTTCCAGGACTTGATCACAAATTTTCATACAGAACGATGCCATTTGGATAAATTTTGGTAATCAGCACATTGACGAAAACAATGTCGTTTTGCTATCTGATGAGCTGTCCATTACAAAACGACGTCATTTTGGAGCACAGCACCCTGCTGCTCCTTTAAGGGCAGCACCTTCCTGCACCCAGGAATTGGGCAAATTGTTTTTTTAAATCCATTATCTGTACCGGCTTCAACATCAGTGTTCCCACCAAAGGAACAGCCGTCACCATTCACAATGTCTAAATTCAAACAATTAGTGCTTTAGTGTACTTTAGGGTTAGGGTTTGCCTTACATTTATTCTATGAAACATTTGCATGTTCATTCAAATAATTATAGATTGTGAAGTGAGAATTCTCTGTTGAAACTATTTTTTCCATTCCAATAACAATATAAATTTAAGACTTATGGTTCAATCCTCTGCATTTATTGATTAAACCAAAGTATCATGAAAGTTGCAGTTTTTCCTGGCAGAAATCTTCCCTGGAAACTAACTGTTGGAAACTAACTGTTCCTGAATCCATAAATTTTGGTTTTTTAATCATTCGCTCTTCATGTTATTCTGATTGGTGGAATAATATTGCTTCAGGGGTGCTGTTAAATTGGAACTTCGGTGTCCGCAAAGTGTAGGTGGAGTTGTGATTGATCCACAGCCAGATTGGAGTTTCGAGACTCTCTTGTCAGAGCTTAGTTTGATAGAAAAGAAGGTGAATGCATCTTCAGCGTTTCCTTTGCCCTTTACCAAAACACAGTTGAGGTATTTTGCACATCTCTAATTGCTTTTCATTTTATTTGTGGAATTTCTAGAATTTTTATTGCTTAGTAAATCTGAACTCGTTGATTTACTGGTTATTACTTTGATTTTTTTTGGGGGGGGGGGGGTGTTCAGAGAAGTTTCCTGTTCAATGTCTGTCGAAAGGAGGACCTTTGTGATGCGTGTAAATGAGATTGAGGATGCTGAAGAAGATATAGAGGAGGTTCATGACCTACATCTTGTTGCGGGTAGAAGATTTACCTGTGATGAATTTTATATCAGGTGCCGGATCGTATTACTTTCCTGTTGTTACATTTCATGTGCAACATTTCCATAAATTATCCCAAGAAGTTTTTAAAAAATCAATTAGTAGTAAGCTTAAATAATGCATGCTTAAATTAGTACTGTGGAAATATGGAGTTCTATTTTAGGGTGAACTGTGAACCATGGGGTCTGCATTGATAAGAGAGAATGTTTGGATCTTTAAACGAAAAATTGTGAGAGAAGGTTGAGAGCTCTGAGAGACTTCCATTTTTATGACTTGTAAATAATTTAAAAACAAAAATAATGAGGTTTGATGAGGAAAGGAGCTCAGAGAGACCTGACATTCGCCTTGATTTAATTAGATAAAGTATTGTATTTTAAATATTACTGAGTCAAATAATATGAATTGTTGGACAAAATCATTTTTTTGCTTTTGTTTTTTGTTTGCCTTGTGAACCTCTCTCTCTCTCTCTCTCTCTCTCTCTCTCTGAAGTAAACAATTTGGAATTCTGTATATAATGAGTATTATACTTACTTGTTTCATCAGTGACAGCGATGATTCTGAAGATGCATCGTCATGTGGAGCCCAATATGCATTGATGGACAAAGGAGGATTGGTAGAAGGTGCATTGGCTGAGCTAACCCATGAACATCAGCTTAGAGTTACAGTATGTGGCTTTTAACTTTATTTTGTTATCCACTTCATTTTAGAGCTTTGAAAGTTTATAAATTTACTTTGTTTTTATTTGCTCAAATCGTAAATTTGTTGTGTGCAAACACGAGCTGTCATGCATGTATGAATGTATGTTTGTTCTTGTTTTTTTCTTTCCATCCCATTTCTTATTAGAAGTCCATGGGAATAAGACAAAGCCGCTTTATTAAATTATTGGGGTTTTAGCTTCATATGAGTTCTTGACCATGGACCCCACTTTGGGAGTGAACTAATTCATAAGAGAGAACCTCTTATTTTACTAGAGTTTCCAATTGTCCACACCACAGAGACATATACATGTGTGTGTTTATGCATATCTAAGCAAAGATAGTTTGTATATGCATTTCTGCATCTTTAAGGTTTGTCATATTTGTGTTGGAAAAGGAAATCAAATTATTTTGGCTGCAAACCATGGTGTAGGTGTCCATGACTGCAGATCAGCAACCTATTGGCAGCAAGGTTCTTTCAAGTTTCGAAGCTACTTGATAATTATTTGAATTCCTTGGACTAAATGTCCATGACTGCCATTGTTTCTGAGTTGTTTTATAATTCAGCCCCTCTCACAACAATCACGACATTACAGGTTAAAGTTGTGTCATTGTCCCAGCAAGAATTCTGGGCAGTGGTATGCTATCGTAATAGAAAAGCTATCTCCTTTTGTGTCTACCTGTGTACAACGATGGTATCTTCCTATGTTGCACTAACATTCTTTCGGTGTTCTTAAACTCTCTCTAACTCAATTGTGTTGATTGACAGGAGGAAATTAGGAACCAAATTTTAGGAGTGGAGACAGATTTGATGAACGAGAACAGAAAATTCATTTCTGCACTCGACAGAGTTAAAAAATATGCTGAAGCACGACAAGAAATAGACAGAAAACTTGATATGCAGTATCAACGGAGGATGTAAGATCCCCTATTCTGATTCTTTGCACAATTCTACTCCTGCCAGTTGTTTATGTATTGTCTTAGAGTAAGATCCCCTATTCTGATTCTCTGCACAATTTTACTTCTCCCAGTTGTTTATGTGAACATGTGCATTATAATTTAAGTCTGTTTCTTCACACTGGTATATATGATACTGGGGACCTGATCTGCCTTAGTTTTTTTTTTTTGAGTCAGTTTTCAAGGGAATTAGAAAATATAGCCTTATTTAGGTGGGTTCTAAGTGCTAGTTATGAAGCATGGGTAGTTCAACAATTATTATCATTTTTTTTGGATTAGTGTCCCATGATGTTATTTGGTTCTGCATTTTGTTTGTAATTTCTAGTTACAATAAGACAACAATTTTATTGATATTTCTTATGAATTATGCAGTGCAGAAGCACTTGATAATCACTTAACCGCAATTCAGAGGGACCACGAGCACAAGTCCCAAATAGAAGAAAGAAGAATAAGAGATGATGCTGCTATTGAAGAGGCTAAGAGACGAGAAAGGGCTCTTCAAGAAGAAAAACTGCGGCAAGAAAAAGTTAGAGCAGAAGCGGAGGTATGTTAACTTGGGCATCCAATTCTGTTGATATGTCCTTTTGCATGGAACACAATATGGTTTGGGGTGAGCAACATTAATTCAACTCAACCCCAAAAAGGCATGTGCTAACTTTTTTGGAGTTAGCAACATGAATTTTTTTCCTTTATTTTTTTTAAAAAATTTGTTCCCTAAAAAGCTCCATTATATGTTCATTATTTTAGTTAAAACCCATGTGGCCAACTTTCCATGTAACCCTCATTGTCTCTGTCCATACTGCTTCCATTTCTTGTAGCATTACCCTTATTTTGGACCCGGTCAATCACTCTTGATCATTGCTAATTTGGTTCAGTGATCGGTCTACTTGTGCAGAGCAACACTATGGCAATTGGTTTTCTCTCATCTTATTTGTGTTTGGTTCTACTTTACTTTTGGGGTCCGAAATCTTTGGAGAAGAAATTTTTGTTGGATGGTGGTTCCGGGGTGGCCGTGGGGGGGTTAAAGACATTGTGGTGTGGGAAAGAAGATCACTTTAATATTCACTCCAATTTATCCTCGCTGGTGCTTAATAAAGTTCTATTCTTATGGGAACTATAGTTGGTGCGCAATATGAATTCAGTTGCTTATTTGTTTCCATGAAATGTGTATCAAATTAAGATTTTTCCTAGATGGTAGCTGAAATTGGATATAGCAAAAAATATTAGTAGTATATTTATTGTTCTTTGCGATTGCCATTATTGCTTGTGTTCAAGTCGAGCATTGCTGATTACAGTTTTTGTACAATTTTACTGTTAGCTTCTTTAATGGTTGAACTTGTACTTCAATTATCTAAAGACATGGCCGTTATAACTTCTTTGCTAAAAGCATTTGTAAGGGAGGAATGTCGTCTTCAGTTAAATCTGACTTTCTTAATCAAAAGAAAGAAGACACTATTTTTAGTTAATATATGTTGTTTTAAAAGAAAAAACATTTTAGTACCTATATATAAAAATAAATATCCAAAATTGCAACTACTTTAGATGTACTAAATTGATAAGTCACACAAAGAAATTAGAGGAAGAGTGATTGAGCGTCAGTTAAGAATTGTAACAATAATGTTAAATAATCAGTTTGAATTTACACATTGTCAATCAACATAGAAGCAACATACTTACTAAGGAGGCTAATAGAAAAGTAAAAGGAAAAAAAAAACAGATATCTATTAATGGATTCCTAGAGATGAGAGAATCTTATGATAGGTTGATTTATAATATGGTGGGTGTTAGAGAAAAGGAGTGTGACAAAAGAGGTATATCAATAGGATAAGGACATGTTTGATAGGGATATAGCTATAATTGGTAGGATATAGCTATAATGGATGAATTATCTAGAAATATTCAATATAACATGGTGTATATTCAGATATGATACAACCTTGGTCGATAAATCTAAAAAGAGTATTTAGCATAAATTTAGTAACAATAAAAAACATAAAAGAGCAAAGAAGTGAAAATTGAATACTTTGAGACTTAAAAAAGTGAGTAGTCCCACTATCTAGGTTAATTAGTAATAACTATTAATAATGGATAAATTGTGGTTGATATACTCAATGAAACTAAAGAAGGTTGGCTCAGATGGAGAGTTGTTTGTGGCATTTTATGCTCTCAACAAATACATACCAAAAGTGGAAAGAAAATTTTAACAACTATGAGGCTAGCAATGCTACATGGGATAGTTGTTGAGCAACTAAGGAATAACACAAATAAAATAAGTGTAGCCGAGACGAAAATGTTAATATGGATGTGTGGAGAAAGAGAATAAGAACTGAACATTCAAGAATTTGGGTTGTGCCTAGCTCGGTGTAGGAGCTTTTACAGTGTTGGCACAAGGGATGTTCTACGAGGGGCATGGAAAATTATACCCACATGAACGTGCAGAATCATACGCAAGAAAGAAACGATCAAGAATTAATCACATAACACAAGTTTATGTGTTTTGGTAAATTGTGCTTACGTTCACGGGTTCATACTTTTCACTATTCTTGAGAGAAAATACAATTTCAATATTCAATGCCACGACAACTATGCTTTCTCAAAAGAACCAACGAAAAATATGAGCAACCTAGTGCCAAAAAACATATTTTAGGTTAAAAAATGAGCAACCCAGTTGTCGTGTTCCGTCTGTATAGAATTGACCATTGTCTGGACGTCCTTTGACAGAAACCAAAAAATGTTCACTATTGAACTCTGTCCAGGCGAGACGAGGCCCCATCCGAACGATTTGGTCCAAAAAGGTTTGCTTCACTTTTCAACAATCTCTACTGGAAGTAAAATCAATCAAAGCCTTTCGATACCCGGGGATCGCCGTCTCCTCAAATCGAATAAGTGAACCTGCATTAGTCATTCTCCCGTCTCCTCAGATTAAATATTGACTGAAGTTGAACAAGTCTTCTGCTTCACCATCTTTAATTTAGTGAACATATCTGCAGAATTTTCACTTGTGTGAATGTTCTTCAAATCAAACTGTCACTCTTTCAATCGAGACGATATAAAGTGATACTTGATGTCGATATATTTGGTCCTCGAATGGAACGCCGAGGTCTTCGCCAAATGTATTACTTTGATTGTTGCTGAACAACTGACATTGTCTTGTTCCTTACCTAGCTTCTTTAAGAAATCCTTATCAATATTTTGTACGCCTTTGTGAGTGCTACATATTTCGCTTTTGTAGTAGAGATGGTCACAATCTCTTGCAATTTGGATGCCCAGTTAATTGTTACACTACCCAAGGTTAACACATGCCCAGTAATACTTTTTCTATTGTCAATGTCACCTGCCAAGTCGTGTCTCTAAGCCCTCATAGCATAATGCATAATTTGTAGTATCTCTAAGATACCTCATAATTTACTTTATTACTTCTCAGTGCTCTTTGGATGGATTCGGACATGAACGTGCTCACAACTCCCCCTTTATGGGAAATGTCTGGCCCGTGCATGTCATGGCGTACATCAAGCTGTCTATGGCTGACGCATACGGTACCTTAGTCATGCTTCTTTACTCTTCTTCACTGGCTACTACGTGATCCTTTGAAAGCGTGAAATGATTTGCCGAAGGTGTGCTAACAGGCTTAGCATTGTTCATGTTGAACCGATTAAATAGCTTTTGAACATACTTTACGTGGGAGAGCTTTGGCTCTCTGTTCACTCCATCTCGACTTATTTGCATGTCAAGAATTCGTTTAGCAGCACCTAGATTTTTCATGGCAAACTCCTTGAAGAGTTGTACCTTGAGATTCTCAATCTTATCTGTGCTCAACCCTACAATCAACATATTATCTATATACAATAACGGTATAAAATATGATGCAGAGAATTTCTTGAAATAATAGCAATGATCTGTATGGCATCTGCTAAACTTAACACCTGCCATGAAGGTGCCAAACTTTATATACTACTACCTCGGAGCTTGTTTCAAATTGTCTAAACTCCTCTTGAGCTTGCAAGCCAGATTCCCCTATCCCTCCACGCATATCCACGTGGTTGCACCATATAGATATCCTTATCTAAGTCCCCATGGAGAAAAATAGTTTTGACATCCAACTGCTCTAGGTGTAGATTGTTCATTGCCGCAATGCTCAAAACAGGCTTGATGATAGAAATCTTCACAACGAGAGAAAATCTCATTGTACCCTTTGACTACTGTCAAGCCTTGTACTGCTTGCTACCATCATCTTTTTTTTTCAATTTGTAAACCCACTTGTATTGCAGAGCTGACTTACAATTGGGTAACAGTACCAAGTCTTAAGTCTAGTTTGATGATAAACAACATCTCATTACCCATTGCACGCTCCCACTCTTTCCTCTTATCAACCTACAACGCGTCTTCAAAACACTTTACTTCACCACTATCTGTTAGTAGCAAATAATTCAAAGACGGTGAATAATGTACTATAGGTTTATTAACTCTGGTGGGTCTCCCAAGAGGAGCGTGTCTCTGCGTGTGGAGTTAACTGTATATTTTGATTATGAGGTTTCAGAACTCTATTAGATGTACCTTCAAGCTCGATAAAGTATGATCTATATGTAGTTACCTCTTTTTGACCCTGTCTGTTTTTTTTAACAAAACAAACTCATTGAACACAACATCAATGCTCTTAATTGTCTTTTTATTTTCATATTCCTAAAGTCTATAGCTGTAATTATCAATTCCATAACAAAGAAAACATGCTTCCTAGACTTAAGGGTCAATTGTACTTCTTTTATTAGCCTCAACATGAACATGAAAAATACAACCAAAATTGCATAATTGTGTCCATATTATATATATATTTTTGTCCACGCTTCTTTTGGCAAACCATTATTCAAAGGCACTAAAGGTCCCTTGTTGATCAGATATGCTGTCGTATTCATTGCATTTGCCCATAATTGTTGTGGCAATCAAGCATGCAACCTCATGCTCGTGGCACACTCTAAAGTATTTTGATCCCATTATCCGCAGATTAATTCTCAAATTCACTGCTGCAATACTCGCTATTGTTATATGATTTCAAACTTTTCATCTTTAACATTGTTTAATTCTCAACTAGGGTTTTTCAATTATTTAATATGCCAAAGACGTTAGATTTATTTTTACAAAAATAAATTCAAAACTTTCTAGTAACATCATCGATAAAAGTGACAAAGTAACGCGAACCACCTAAAGAAGATAATTGAGGGGTCCTCATACGTTAGTATGGACCAGTTTCACCTTTTTTTTTTTTTGTCCTTGGTGTTCTTGGTGCCCTTGTGAAACTGATTTTTTTCTGCTTCTTGAAAACAAAGTCTTCACAAAAGTCCAGGTCTACTGACTCTGACTGAAATCTTTGTAATTTCTCCTTTGAAATCATCACATTTATCCCCTTTTCGCTCATGTGAATGAGTCATCTGTGTCAAGTGCCAACATCAACCTTAGACTTCGCCACTATTATGTTATTGTAGGAACTTGAACGTACAATGTGCCCTCTTTTTACCATGGGCCAATACCATTGACCCTCTGCTCATTTTCTATGAGTTGCTTGTGAAAGACGTCACAACTTTAGTTTCTGAAAGCTGTAAGACTAAAATCAAATTTCTGGTTAGATTAGGTAGTCTAACATCCTTTGAGTTTCAAAATTGTACCATCTAATTGGGTAATTTGCACATCACTCTTCCCAATAATATTGCAGGCCTCGTTATTCCCCAAATAAACTTTGTCAAAATCTTCCTATATATAATTATTGAGAATATTCATGCGTCGGGTCATATGGAATGAACCCCTCGAGTCTATAATCGAAGACTCGCTACGAGAATCCAAGGCACAAATAAAGGCATCATTATCTTCATCATCAGTAAGATTAACTGTATTCTTACCCCTTTGATTGGTGTCGTCCCGTTGCTCCTTGCTACTTCGCAGTTCTTTCTGAAATGCTCTTTTTGACCTCAATTCCAATAACCATCTGGCTTTTCAGCACCTGCCCAAGACTTTGATGGTCCTTTTCTTGATTTCGATATGTTATTCCCGTGACCTTTGTGATTTTCTTTGTTATTTTTTTGACCTTTATCTTTTGCATTCAAGGCTGAACCAGAAGTAGAATCTTCACTTAAAGTCCTCTTTCAAGCCTCTTCTCTAAAACAAAACAGGCAACGGCTTCTAGCTTCAACTTTGTTGAAGCCAAGGAGTTGCTCACCGCCACAATCAGGTCGTTTCAACTTTTTGGTAGACTAGAGAGCAAAATAAGGGTCTTAACCTCATCTTTGAATTATATCTTCACTTATTCCAACTTATTGGTGATTGTGTTCAAATCATTCAGATGTTTGGCAACAAATGCATCATTTGCCATCCTCATATTAAACAGCTTTTTCATCAAATACATGTTATTTGATGTAGAAGGCTTCTCGTACATCTTCTCAAGCGTTGCAAGTAATCCTGTTGTCGTTCTTTCCTTTGCAATGTTCGAAGCGACTGACGATACGAGACTTAATTACACGGTCTCTAGGGCTTTACGATCGAGTGCTTCCTATTTGTCCTTTGACATCTTCTCCAACCTCTCCTCGAGCAAGGAAAGATATAAGTACTTCTGGTATTGAAAATCTTCGATTTGCATTCTCCAGAAGGCGAAGTTAGAGTCATTGAACTTCTCAATTTTGAATTTTCCTTCTTCTGCCATTGTGCGTTCTTCGAGCTCCAAAACCTAGAGAACTGATACCAATTGTAGAAAAATTACACCTACACAAACGTGCATACTTACACACAAGAAAGCAACGATAAAAAAGTTAAGCAAACGACACAAGAGTTTATGTGGTTTGACAAATTGTACCTACGTCTGTGGGACTCACTCTTCACTATTCTTGAGAGAGAATACAATTACAATATTCAACACCATGACAGCTAAGGTTTCTCCAGAGAACCCTTATAAAGAGAGTGCCAAAAAATAGATTTTAAGTCAAAACGCGTGCCTTAGATACCGTGTTTTGTCCTGACAGAATTGGCCACCATCCGGGCGTCCCTTGACAGAAACCAAAAATTGCTCACTCTTGAATTTTGTCCGGACGTCCTAACATGTGCTTGTTGCCTTCCTAAAGTTAATAGAGGAATGTGATGCCTATCGCATTAATTGATTTTCCTCGTTGAAATCTCCCCCAAGGGTAACTTTTTTGCCCTTTTACCTGGATTTTTCGATGCAGAATAGCCCTCAGAGGCTATCGACAAAGAAGAAGAATGAAAAACATGGTTAGGGCCTAGGCTTGGCACTTGGAGGCCTGACCCTGAGATTGGCAGGGCCTTTTATACTAAAATACTACTTCGGATGAATGAAAAACAGACTAAGGTGGTTTGGTCACTACAACGAGACCAGTTGATGCATCATGCAGTGATTAGGAAGAGTGATAGGATTGCTTTTAATCATACTACTGTGGGAGGGGATGACTTAAATTGATATGGAATATTGTGGTTCAGTTGATTTGATGGTTAAGAATAATGATAGGATTATTGTTAATTGTCATGCTAGGAAAAGGGAAGACCTAAATTGATTTGGGGGATTCTATGGTAAGAAAATTATATAAATTTATAAACTTAATTGAAATCTAGCCATTGGCAAGACATAATAGAGAAAAAAGAATTCATGTAGCCAATCCCAAATTATTAAGACACAAGATTTAGTTTTAGTATATATGTCATTTTGGAAGCTGAATAAATTGTAGATTAGAATGAATAATTAGAAGCCCGTTTGGTAACTAGCACATGTAAAGTCAATTAAATAATATCAAAGTCTGCCATGGCATCAACAAGTGGATTATGATGTCAGGACTAGTGAGCAAAAGGATAAAGGTAGAAAGAGTGCCCTTTTTACCACCCAGGTTTTCTTACAAGTTTTCTAGAGCCATTTTAAATCAGAATCTTGCTCACATGTTGAAGATCAGTTTGCAAGGAAATCTGATGAGGAACAAGATTTCAATGTCTTGTTATGCATGCCCTGGTGCAGAGCACAATTGCTCCAATAATCAATATCATACACAGGATTGTTATTGTTTCTCTCTTTTGCAGAAGAATTCTTTTTCTTCTGTGCACTCGTGTCTCTATTGATTTGTAATTGTGCAGATTCGTAGTAGATTCATTACATTGTTCTACCCATAATTGGTGTGGTTTACTTATCATGCACTTATACTTGCTTGAAATTGGTTACGACTTTTATGATAACACGAAAAGCATATGTTGTAAAAGGTTTTATTTTTGGATGTAGGCTAGACTTGAGGCTGAAAAGAAGAGAGCTGAAGAAGCAAAAGCAGCAGCCATGGTAGCTGGTAGGAAGGCAGCAGAAGAAGCTGCGGAAAAGGTTGCTAAAGAAGATTCAGCAAGGGTTGCTGCTGCTGCTGTCATTGCTCCAAAGGCAGCTATTGGGCACCAGACAGGTGCCAGTTTGGAAATTGTGAATGATCAATCCAACAAACCTGGGTCTGATGGAAAAATTCAACTAGTGGGTATGCCAGCTCCCAAAGCCTGAATATGAAGCATCTCATCCACCACCACCACCCCC
>JAOTRH010000002.1:1280851-1297101 GCA_034768845.1 Heliamphora exappendiculata
GGGGGCGGGGGCACTTTATTTAGGATATTATAGTTATTTTATGATATTATAGTTATTTTATTAACAAAATTAGATTACTTAGAATGTATATGGATTCTTTTCATAGAAAACGAAGTTAAAGAAAATTTAGTTGGCTTTTTAAATGTCATGGAATATGGATTGAAAGCTTTTTTTTTTTTTTTGTTGAAAAAATAGCTTTTTAAATACCCCGTGGGGACTTTGTATTGATTTTGAACATTCAATCGCATAAAATGTGAAATATATAATATTTTTAAAAATATAGTATTAATAATTTTATATTACTAGTTCTATACAATTACTTATCATGTAAAATTATATTTTTTTTTATTATTAATCCGATTAACTAATTTCGTGTCTCATTTCAAAAACTTACTGAACGTCATTTTTGGCTACTTTCTTTGTAAATGCACTTCGTTGTATTTTTTGATCAAGAATTTGTCAATAGATTTATTAAGGGAAAGAAAAACTTAAGGAAAGAATGAAGGGGAAAAAAAGCTAAATTTATTCATTAATTTTCGCATTATTTCTCTATCTCTTGATGAATTTCCCCACACTTCCATGATCGAAATAAATTCTTAAATAATGGGGAGGAGATCCGAAGATCAACAAACTAATGACAAGTATGTAGATTAATATGGAATCACACCGAGTCCCGTGAGGAAGCAGCAGAAAGGTCCTGCTGCAAAGTTCTTTGCTATCACAAAATTTTTATTTCCTGAATCAGTATGCTCACAATCTTCAAACAAATCAAAAAAATAAATCAATCTACTATCTTACAAACTTGATTCTATTTTCTCTGTTTTCCAAGCGTAAACTGTACAATAAGTTGAAATTGAAACCTGAAAATAAAAAATAAAAAATAAAAAATAAAATCACAAGCAGCCATGGCGGCAAGTTGTGACCGGTCATATACCTAATCACTCAAAATTGTCCTTCAACAAGCAGATTTGTAGAAGCGTCATGCTCGGGTGAGCATAAGGCTCAAACGTAACATGAAAAACTCCAATACCCATTGTCTATGAAGCTTAAACATGAACTCATCCGTTTCACAATCAGGCAGTCGCTCCACCTCTAGTAAGTTGTATCGGGTTCAAATATACGACTTCTTGGTCCAAGATTTTGTAATAGCAAATGTCACGTGATTTGCAAGGCAAGAAATGACAAACCGAACCCTGTATGTCCCAGAACAGGTAAAAATTGGAGTCAATGGTATTTCCTAGGTAAAAGTAGAAACTTTGCCTAGAAGTGTCAGTTAGGTGAGAAACTTTGCAAAAGCCAACATTCTCTTTCCCTCTGGCACAGCCATCTGATGCACTGCTAGCTGAACCGGATACTGACAAAATCAAGAGCAGCAACAGATCTCAGAGCCGTTGAGAGAAACCTATCAATACAGCTTTATTCTGGTTTTGATTGGGGTACGACAAATGGGACACAATTGTAGGTGTTCTCCGCAATCACAGCAAGTCTGCCGAAAGAAAAAATATATATATTTATATACATTAAACAAATATGGAGACCCAAAATTGCAGTGTAATTCTTCACATATGACCTTAGAGAGTGTTTGGCTCATTGGAATGATTTTGTACAGGAATGGAATAGACTATGAAATAAGCTTGGAATGGAATGCTGCAGGAATAGTGATTCATATTCCAATGTTTGGTTGCACAAATGAATCAATTCAAGAATGACAGTCTCATTCCAAGTCTTGTTTGGGTACATTGAAGCAATGCAAAAGCTGCAAAACAGGAAGAATGCACCGGTGGAGACTTCCAAAAAGTCTCGGTCAATTAATTTGTTTAAGGAAAGGGTGGTCTCAGTCAATTAATTTGTCTCAAGGGAAGGGTGGCCCATCTCGGAGCAGGAGGCTTTGGTGGAGGCTGCCAATGCAGAACAGAGTAGAAATTGACCACGATACGGAGCTAAAGGTATTTTAATTTCAATCAAGAAAATAAAAGAAATTGAATGATAATTCCTTGGTATTTGATTTGGAATGCCCATTCAATTAAATAAAAGAATAGTGATTCATCTTAGAATTAGCATTCCACTATTTTTTAACCAACCACACATTAGAAAAAGAATATGCATTCAGACAATTTTTTTTCCATTCCACTGTTTATTCCAATAAACCAAACACAACCTTAAAGTCATAAAGAAGTGCCTGCAAAGCCTCAAAAAATAGAGTAACTTACCTGATGCCCACAAACAAAAGCCATGTCCTTTGAATTTGTAAGGCAAATAGGGCAAACCTATAGCAAAATAAAAAAGTTGTTAAAGGTTAGTCTTTAGCAACCGCAAAAGAAATCAGAAAGGTGGTGTTTGCATATTAGCTTAGAGGGAATAATATATTTCATTTTTAATGGTAGGAGCAGACTCTGAATCAAAATCACGGGGAGTACTGATTTATTATTTTTACTAACTCAAAGGCCCTATTAGAATGCATTTTATGTAGTTTGATACCTGATTATCATGAACAGAACTTGAAGATGGAGCAGTTGATGTGACGTATCCTGGATATTGGGGCGAACTTTTCTGAAAACTGCTCAAGGGATACAGTTTTGAGCTCTGACTGAGGGAAGTTGCACTGTATTGTGGTGGGGGAAGAGGGACCCTGCTTGGAACCTTCCCCGTCCGCCGACTGCTTAAGAAACAAAAAAGAAAATAAATGGAATAAATACAATTACGTTCTCAATAACTGTAGGTTAAAGCTAAATTCAAAATACTGTAAATAGGAGAAAAAAGTTTTTACCCCAATATATTTAATTCAATAGTTGCTTTATATTGAGAAGGTATTTCCATCAAAGCAGCAAGAGCAAATTCTGTCTGTTTTCTCAATAGATCCACATTCTTCGACATTATTTCCGTAAAATTCACAAACTGTCAAGACAAAAGAGCAGTTGCACCCAGTTGGGCAAATTTCAAATAACAGTAAACATGGCTACATATATTGCATTTTATTAATCTAATCACACAACATACTATGAACCTGAAAATTGTCAAAGGCCCGAGCAGGAATGTTATCGTCAAACTCCCTCATAGCGTCCCAAGGGCCATCTCCTACCCCTACTAAGATAATCGACAAGGGGTACTCACTGCAATTGAACACACCAATAAGTATGCGGAGAGGAACCAGAAGCTTCAGCCATAAAAGGTTTACCTTGCTTTTATAATAGCATTGATAGTATTCTGCTCCTGTGGGCTGAGCTGACCACGTGGAGTATCAACACTTCTTGTCACCTAACACGAGCATATATAATTTCTGTGATTCATAGCCTTAAAATACCAAAACATAGATAAAAATACAAGAGCCTATCCAATAATAGCATCATTCATTGGTAGACTGACTTCAGACTCTCAAAGATTTGGCATCAATTCTACAATCTGTTCCTTATATCGGGAAGCATTGACACTATAAACTAAAAGTAAGCCTTCAATGAAAGCAAATTTAACAGTCGCTCCCAATGATTTAAGATACAAAAAAAATTGGATGCTCACTATTCCTAGTTTATATTGGTAGCCAAATGTATCATCTTTCTCATTCTAACATTAATCAATTATCATTGGAAGGTTTGAGTATTCGCCATGCCATGTAAGGTTCAAGATGGCAGTTGATTTCAAGCCCTGAATCTGTGAACAAAAAATCAACTAAAGATAGGGTGTAATTTTTGTCAACTACACTAGAGGTTCTTGAGAAAATTGGAAATATCTATTGTTGAGGGTCTCTCGAATAGTTACACTGAGTTTCATTTTCCCTCTTTTTATTTAACAAAAATTGAATTCAGATGGCATGATGTGATCAAAATATTCAGCACTGCCTTAACCGACACTTTTTTTTTTTTTTGATAAGTGGCATTGCCTTAGCCAACATACCAAAACCCTCAGCATGATATTTACTAGATAACATATTGCTTATGCAAGTCCGGAACGTGTCGAGATTAAAGGTGCATCTACTACAAAGATAAAGTTTGTGTCAAGTGAGTCACCTGCCCATCAGCAACAATCAGCAGCACATGGTACTGGCCACCGCTTTCCTCAACAATACTCATTGCCATTTCTATCATAGGTGCAAAAGATGTGGGTCCTGCCATGAGAAAAAAGGAATCCATGTGTTCAATACACATTTGGAGGATTTTTTTAAAATGCCAGTGGCATGAACAAATAACAATAGAACTATAGAAGGGGCACCTGAAAGTCGAAGATGTGGAACTATTTCTTTATAGCATCTCAACACTTCCTCAAATCCATTACAAAATCTTCCAGCTGGGTCAAAGCTGAAAACATCTTGATCATGTGTTGAGGCTGCAAATATATTAAAGAAATAAATATTATCTCCACTGCTAGACACTAATTCTGGAGAACATGTATATACACTTCTTCGTAAGAAATTACCATCTCCAAATCCAAAACAGGGAATTAAGTTATCCTCATCAAAAGCAGATAAAGTTCTCCCGATAATGGATATTGCTTGTTCATAGGGATTTGGACCATTTCCAATGTGATGCAAGCTTCGTCGGTTGAATGACCTCGAACCTGTCCACTCATTGCTCTTTGTGAAATCAATACCGACAATGAGATTAGAGGACTCTAGTCCAGCATGGGCGAGTGCAGCAGTAACCTGTGGAGAAGGAACACCCTACATTATTTATGAGAAGAAAATGAAAATCTGAAATTTTAAAGCACTGTTATTTGTCATAACTAATGCAGATTTCATCCTGGGAAATGAATGAATATTACTTGTACATTTAGCTGAAAAAAGAGAGTATAAACAATAAAAATGATTATTGCATAAAGGATTATATTCAATATTAGGTGGATGCTTGAACCCAAATGCATGGTTCTGCTCTTCCAATACTTTTCCGAATGAAGTGTCAAAAACTAATGTCTAGAAATTTTAAAAGTTGAGGTTCCTATTGCCCACTAAAATTTCAACTCACACACACACACAAAAATATATATATATATATAGAAACGGTTAGAATTGGACAAATAGCCCACCTTCACCTTGAAAATGAATTCCTATACTGCATTATTGTGCAAAACCATCATTGGCCACTCAATTTCTCAATTTGGCACAGTAAGAACTAATCAATTTTCACTTTTTAATACCATAGAGTAGGCAAATAAATACAATTCACTCAAAGCACACCTCAATTATTTTTTTAGAATTCTAATGCTCTTCTAAAACTTTAAATATAATCAGATTGGAAACTAAACTTCACAAACCGTTACATTTTGGTACCAAGACGCTGAGAATACAAACATTCACATTGAGTGCATGCGCTATAAAATTGTTTTCACTTGTAAACATATAAATTAGAACGATGGCAATGTGAGTCTACAAGAGGCCACTGTAGATGATGCGGTAGATAAGTGATCTTTAAACTTATTTCATCCTTTTGGAGAATGGCAGATAGAGTGAGGTGTTGTGGATATTTTCAAGTCAGAACACGACTAAATCCAACTCACACTTCTCGTTGGTAAAAAACACAAACAAGCCACAAACGAACACTAAACAAGAACGAGAAGAAAACAACCAATGATGCACGGACACAAGATTTTACGTGATTCGGCAATAGTGCCTACGTCTATGGACTCACTCGTATTTTTAATCTTGGGATTACAAAAGAGGAACAGAGTTCTTGGGAGAGAACTTCAGAACGATAGAGGAAAAAAAATAAGCCACCACACCGCACGGGTTGCTGCAAACCCTAGCAGCCTTATAATAGGCGCCCCTCGAATAGACCGCTCGAGCGGTCTATCGGGCGGTCTTATACCACCCTCGACTTCTTCAACTGCAGACACCACGGCTCGAGCGGTGAAAAGACCGCTCGAGCGGTCAACCCCAAAACTGGATTTTTGCTTTACTCTTAACAATTCTCCCACTTGAAGTAAAAACCACTCCAAGCCTTGTGTAATCCTGAAATCCCAAATCCCGTGTGAGTCAACCCTTATGTCTTCTAAGCTCGAAGACCAACAGAAGCTGAATTGTCCCTCAGTTTCTCCACTGTCACAATCTTTGTGAACATATCTACAAGATTTTCGTTCGTATGAACATTCTCTAGATTGAACTGACTCTCTTCCAGTTGAGACCGAATAAAGTGATACTTTATATCAATATGCTTGGTCCTTGACTGAAATGCCGAGTTCTTTTCCAAGTGTATAGCACTTTGACTGTCGCTATACAACTGACACTTGTCTTGACTTCTTCCTAATTCTTTCAAGAAACCCTTTAGTCAAATCAGTTATTTACACGCTTCAGTGGCTGGGACATATTCTGCCTCGGTGGTTGAGATTGTTACTATCTTTTGCAATTTGAAAACCCAGCTTACTACTGCACTGCCCAGGGTAAACACATACCCTGTTATACTTTTCCTGCTGTCAATGTCCCCAGCTAGGTCTGAATTCACGAACCCTTTCAGCTGAATCTCCGAGCCCTCGTAACACAAAGCATATCCTGTGGTAACCCTGAGATACCTCAGAATTCACTTCACTGCTTCCTAGTGCTCCTTACCCGGATTTGACATGAATCTGCTCACAACTCCCACTACATGGGCAATATCCGGCCTCGTGCAGGTCATGGGATACATCAAGCTACCTACGGCTGACGCGTACGGTACCTTTGCCATGTAGTTCCTATCTTCATCTGTGATAGGTCCCTGTTCCTTTGAAAGTCTGAAGTGACTTCCCAAAGGCGTGCTAGCGGGCTTAGCACCTTCCATGTTGAAACGCTGCAGGACCTTTTCAACATACTCTGACTGTGAAAGTCTTAACTTCTGACTTTTTTTGTCCCTGCTGATTCTCATCCCGACTATTCGTTTGGCTTCTCCCAAATCCTTCATGGCAAATTCTTGGGACAATTGTGCCTTGAGATTTATAATCTCATCCATGCTGGAGCCTGCAATCAGCATCTCATCAACATACAGTAAGAGAATCACATACGAGCTGGCAAACCTCTTGATGTAGCAGCAATGGTCACCATGGCATCTGCTGAACCCTGTATCTGCCATAAAGCTGTCAAACCGCTTATACCATTGTCTAGGTGCATGTTTCAATCCATACAAGCTTTTCTTCAGCCTGCACACCATGTCTTTCTTCCCTTTAACCGAATACCTCTGTGGCTGCCGCATATAGATTTCTTCCTCCAGATCACCGTGAAGAAATGATGTCTTGACATCTAGCTGCTTCAGATGCAAGTCTTCTGTAGCCACTATACTCAAAACTGTTCTGAAGGCGGATATTTTCACAACTGGTGAAAATATCTTCGTGTAGTCAATTCTCGACTTCTACTGAAAACCCTTGACTACCAATCTCGTTTTGTACCGCTTACTCCCATCAGTTTCCTCTTTCAGGCTGTAGACCCACCTGTTCTGCAATACTGACCTACCCTCGGGCAAATGAACCAAATCCCAAGTCTTGTTAAATGACAGAGATTGCATCTCTTCATCCATTGCACGCTCCCACTCGTCATTTGCCTCTGTCTGCGAAGCCTCTTCAAAGCATTCCGGCTCACCACTGTCTATCAACAGTAGGTAATGCAATGAAGGTGAGTATCTAACTATAAGCCTAGTGACTCTAGTAGACCTCCTGATTATGGGAGTCTGTGGTTCTGCCTGTGGAATTTGCTGTCTGTTCACATCCTGAGACTCCAAGACTTTGCTAGACGAGCCCTCAAACTCAGCATAGTCTAACTTGTCTACTGTCTCATCCTTCTGATCCTGTCTATTCTTATACAAAACAGACTCATTGAAGACAACATCCATACTCCTCACAACTTTCCTGCTTTCTGGATCCCATAGCCTATAACCGTAACTATTTGTACCGTAGCCAACAAACACACATTTTAGAGACTTGGGGTCTAGCTTTCCCCTGTTTTCTGACTCAACATGTACATAGGCAATGCAACCAAAAATGCGTAAATGATAAATCTTTACCTCTTTCCTGGTCCAAGCTTCTTCTGGCAAACCACAATTCAGTGCAACTGAAGGCCCCCTGTTAACTAAGTATGCTGCTGTGTTCACTGCGTCTGCCCAGAATTTCTTTGGCAACCCGGCATGTAACCTTATACTCCGGGCACGCTCCATGATCGTCCTGTTCATGCGTTCTGCCACTCCGTTCTATCTCGGCTTCATCGGAACAGTTTTCAGTCTTCTAATTCCGTTCGCTACACAGTAATCTTCAAATTCCCTGCTGCAGTACTCCCCGCCGTTGTCAGACTTTAAATACTTCAGTTTCAGACCTATCTCATTTTCAACGGATGTCTTCCAATTCTTGAAAATTCCAAATACGTCTGATTTATTCTTACAAAAGTAAACCCATAACTTTCTGATAGTATCATCAATGAAAGTTACGAAATACCTCGAGCCACCGATAGAGGATACCTTAATAGGTCCACATACATCTGTATGCACCAGCTTCAATCTGTCTGACTTTGGAGTCTTCGCCTGTTTTGTCAAGCTGACATTTTTCTGTTTCCTGAAGACGCAATCTTCACAGAATTCCAGGCCCACTGATTCAATGCCCGGTAGCTTCCCTTTCTGTGCCAAAACTCTCATCCCCTTTTCACTCATGTGACCGAGACGCCTATGCCACGTGCTGGTGTCTCCTTTTGATGCTGCCACTGTTATGCTGCTATAAGAACCCGATGATACATACAGTGTACCCTCTTTCTTTCCTCAAGCCAAAACTAATGACCATTTACTTATCTTCCAGAAATCTCGCCCAAATGTCGTCACAATTCCAGATTCTGACAATTGGCCTACTGAGATCAAGTTCCTCGTTAGACTTAGCACGTGTCTAACGTCTTTCAGCTTCAGTACTGTACCGTTGGCCTGTGTGATCTGTACTTCACCCTTCCCGACTATACTGCAAACTTCGTCGTCTCCCAGATAAACTTTTCCAAGATTTCCCTTCGCATACCCGTGAAGAATATCCATGCGGGGAGTGGTGTGGAATGACGCTCCCGAGTCAACAATCCATTAATCAGTTCTACAATCCAGTGCACAAATCAAAGCATTTGTATTTTCTTCATCAGAATTATTAACAGTAGCCTTACCACCTTGATTCGTGTCGTCGCGCTGCTTCCTCGGAGCTTTACAGTCCTCTTTGAGATGGCCTTTCTATCCACAGTTCCAACATCCAGCCGACTTCTCCCGAGTCTGCGATTTGCCCAGTGATTTGGATCTATGGTTTCCTCGGCCCTTTTGATTTTTTCTATGTCTTTTTTTCTCTACCATCGGCGTTCAACACTGACCCTGATGTTGATCAAACTCGCTGTTCTGCGGCGTGATTCCTCTCCAAAGATAAAACTTGCAATCTCCTCCAACTTCAACTTGGACGAGGAGTTGCAAACTGCGACAACCAAGCCGCTCCAGCTTTCTGGTAAGCTGGACAGGAGAGCTAAGGCTCTGACTTCATCATCAAATTGATCCCAACTGATTCCAACTGGTTTACAATGGAGTTAAACTCGTTGAGAAGCTCCGCTATAATGGCATCGTCCGCCATCCTCAGATTGAATAGCCTCTTCATCAGGTATAACTTATTTGATGCGGAGGGCTGATCATACATCTTTTTCAACGCCGCCAGTAATCTTGTCGTCGTCTTCTCTTTTGCGATATTGAAAATCACCAACGGTGCGAGACTCAGTCTCACAATCCCCAAAGCCTTTTGGTCAAATATCTCCCACTCGGTCTGTATCATCTTCTCTGGTTTTTTCCCAAACAGCGGTTGAAACAGGTCCTTCTGATACAGAACGTCCTCGATCTGCATCCTCCAAAGGGCAAAGTTCGAACCGTTGAACTTTTCGATCTTGATCTTCACGTCGCCTGCCATGTTGTGATCTTTAACCTCCGAACTTTGCTCTGATACCAGTTGTTGTGGATATTTTCAAGTCAGAACACGACTAAATCCAACTCACACTTCTCGTTGGTAAAAAACACAAACAAGCCACAAACGAACACTAAACAAGAACGAGAAGAAAACAACCAACGATGCACGGACACAAGATTTTACGTGGTTCGGCAATGGTGCCTACATCCATGGACTCACACTCGTATTATTAATCTTGGGATTACAAAAGAGGAACAGAGTTCTTGAGAGAGAACTTCAGAATGACAGAGGAAAAAAATAAGCCACCACACCACACAGGCTGCTGCAAACCCTAGCAGCCTTATAACAGGCGCCCCTCGGATAGACCGCTTGAGCGGTCTATCAGGCGGTCTTATATCACCCTCGGCTTCTTCAACTACAGACACCACCGCTCGAGCGGTGAAAAGACCGCTCGAGCAGTTAACCCCAAAACTGGGATTTTTCTTCACTCTCAACATGAGGTGGCTACAAATGAGTTGGGAAAGGAGGTTAGGGATGATTAGAGGAGAATCTGGTGGAACCCTAGATATTGAACTAGAATGAAAATCGTTGCAATTGCTTTCAATGTCTTTTTTTTTTTTTTTTTGCTTTGAGTTCATATTTCATTCTCCCATTTAACAACTAGGAACTAGCTACAGGATTGCAAAATCTGAATTGTTTGAAATCACAATTTTACCATCTTTTGGGGAACGGGAATGTTCGTTACAGAGACAATATGAGAGTTTGCTTAATATAATATAATAATTCATGAGCATGTGAAAGGCAAATAGTAGTAGTACAAATATCAACCGCATGACACATACATATTGGGGCCAGTGATTCCAGCAAGAGCATCATATTTAATTTGTTTTAAGGTTTTTACCGTCACAGATCATGTTCCCGTGGTAGCAAAGATACCATTGGAACCTGGTATATAAAAACTGAAAAACAAAAGAAAAAGGAATTGAAAAGAGAGCAATTCACAAATAAAACTGTGTATTGCAAAATCTGAATTGTTTGAAACATGACTTTACCTTCTTCCGGGGAAGGGGAATGTTCCTTATAGAGCAATTATGAGGGTTTGCTTAATATAATAGTTCATGATTATGTGAAAAGGCAAATAAATTTGTACAAATATCCACCACGTTACACATACATATTTGGGTAAGTGATTCAAGCAAGAGCATCATAATTCGTTTATTTTAAAGTTTTTATTGTCATACACCACGCTCCCATATTAGTACAGATATCATCGGAACCTTAGAACATAAAAATAGGAAGACAAAAAAGGGATTGAAAAGGAGAGCAATTCACAAATAAAATTGTGTATGGTCTAACCTGGTCCAGTGTCTGGTAATTATCAGCTATCCTCGAATATCTCTTATCAAACTTCCGCTGTGGAGGAGATATTTGAGCCCCATAATTATAAGGTGCCGGCGCGTGGTGATGCTGAGGAGTATAAGTCGGGTTCTGCTGAGGGTAGGCCGGTTGTGGGTATGCTTGCTGATTGAATGAAGATGAACTATACGATGAAAATTCCCTGTGGCTCATCCCTTTTGAACTTCTACCTCCCATCAGCTCTACAATCCCCAAAAATTCTTCAAGAATTCAACTAAATCAACCTCTCTCCTCTTCTCAGAAAAGCTCAATAAAATGAATCTCTGATCTTCCTGAAAAAGATAACCAAGACGAGAAATGGCAATTTAATCTTCCACCTGCAAGTCTAATCAACCACCACAAGAACCCCACCAATATATTCCAGCAGATAAATTTATCCGCAAACTAAATTGATTTAAATTCAGAGCTTGAGCAGGTTTCACAATATTCCGTTGACAGGCAACTTGATATCAACGTCCAAAATTGACATCAGATGATTTGAATATATATATATATATATATACACACCAATAAATTGGGTTTTGATACATCTAGAAGAGTTCAAACCTCAGGTATGAAGCTATAATATGAAACATAGACCATAACAAAAGTTTGGCAGCTGCAAGTCGTTGACTGACCCAAAAAACCGACCTGTAAACGTAATTCAAGACTGTTTACCTCCATTATTCATACCTATTATAGATCTTTTCTATGAAGCTTCTGATTAGAAAGAGGATAAGATAACTCCCTGCAAGAGGAATCAAGAAAGATATGCGAATTGACTTCTGGGGGAAGAAGACGTAAGAGCATATCACATTCCAGACATTTTATATATATATATATGCAAGTAATCTTGTTATACACGTAACCTCACGTTCTAGGAAACATGATAGGAATAGGATTGGCCAACTAGAATTCCGCAACTATTCAAATCTCATCAACTTACAATAAATAAATTTAAAAAAAGGCAGAATTAAAGATTAATCAATGTTCATTCTTTCATCACAATCGGGCAATTAAGTCAGGATCGCTGAAATTCACAGGATTTTATCAAGATATAATTTCACATAATTCTCGAGCATTAACGGCGAAAGTGACATCCAGCCGCCACTGTAAATAACAAATTACAAAGAGAGAGAGAGAGAGAGAGAGAGAGATTATGAGTGTGTTCTTAATCAAAGCACCAGTAGTTTCGGAGCTATGTCCACCGGTGTTTCTGAGAAATCAGTTGAGTTTTTGAAGGTACCTTAAGCAGGAAAACGTATTATTTGCGGGCTTGTACGGAGTTCCATGGAGGATTGGCATGAGAATCTTGTGAAGGATGAAGGCATTTTTTTTTCTTGAAGCCGTCGAGAAGGGAGAGAGACGCAGAGAACGAGGACGTGCGTTGATGGTGTGGATTCTGGTGAAGACTGTAGTAGCAGTAACAGGAAGCACCATGAAAGAGTCAAGAGGGTCTTCGTTTTTTTACAGGTAAATAAAATTGATCGTGAAAGGGGCATTTGAGAGAATGGAAACCGTCCGATCACCTTGTAGGCCGTCTGATTTATCCCATGTGTGTCATACCTTAGTCCTCATTTTGCCATGTGATTTTAAATCAGATTTTTTATTTAAAGCTTTAACTCATTTAAACAAAAGTTTGTTTAATAAATCACGATTTTAAGTTTAAAAAATAATAATTAAAAAACTTAATTTTAAATAATTTTAAATAATAAAACTACTTATTATAATTTTTTTAAAATTATTTTTTATATTCAATAAAACTAAAAAGCTAAATGACTAAAAAATTTTGAGTTTTCAATTAGGCTTTTTAATCTATTGACTTTAAGGCAAAAGTAAAAAATACGACTTTAAATCCTTTTTTTTTTTCAAGCAAAACCTTAATATCTTTGTGACTTTATTTGTTATTAGCGGTTGTGCCTCAAATTGCAGATGAATTTTGAATTATGAGAAGCTAAATATTTGTAATTTATTTTTAAAATTTTTTTAGTAAATAAAAATGTCACAAAAATTTGTTCAAATTATGAGTTTTCTTATAATAATATTAATACTATAGATATATGCAAAATTGGATAAATTAAATTAGAGGGGAAAAAAAGTGGACTTATCGAATAGAGTTTGTATAAATCTGTTTTGTAAGATGGGGACTAATAATTGTCCTGTTTAGAATAATTATTTGTTTGTTTATTTTTAGTAAAAAATTGTTAAATATTTTAATTATTTTTATTGAGACAAGACGAGATAGAAAAAGTAAAAAAAATTTACTAAAATATAAAAAATTTAAAACAATAAAAATATGCTAATAAATCAGGTTTCATGTTATTTATTTTTGTTTTAATTTTATATTTTGATTAATAATTTTTACTTTTTCAATTTTTTATTGAGAGAATTTGAGAAGGTAAAAAAGTTTAGCAAAAAATAAATAAATACAAAATACAAAATACAAAAATGTTCCCATTTATGATATTTTTATAACTACCACTCCAACTCATCAGATTTTGTTCATCAAATTTTAATTTAATAAGAAATAAATAAAATGGAGGTCCAAGCTTTCCATCAAATTTATACCAACAAAACTTAATTTGTCATTAAATCAAGAAAAAAATAAGAATTTTACCAAATTTAATACAAAAAGATTTTAGAATAAATTCGAAGTGTTTTAAAAGAATCTGGTGAAAGATTTGTTTCTGGTTATTGAAGTGTGTAGTATTAAATGAAGTTTTTAACTAAAATTCTTATTTAAATTTAATAAAAGAAAAAATTAAAATCTTACTTAAACTAAATCTATAAATTACTCATAATTTAAACTAAATAATTTAAATTTAGTTGTGCATAGTTTGATTTATACGGATATGAATTATTTATTTTAAATTTTAGGTAATTTTTCCACTATGTTTTTAAGTTTACAGAATTAGCAGAGAAAAAATAAGGGTTGGAAATGACTAATAGAAAACAATAAGTTCTTATTTGGCAATGTTTATAATTTTATGTTTTTTGTTTACAATAAAATAAAATTATATTTTTGTTTATTTCTATAAAAATAAAAGCAAAAATAAAAATAAAAATAAAAACAAAACATGTTTAGCCTAAGATGTTTAGAAAGTGGTGATCAAATGTAGTGATTGGATGTGTTAGTAAGAGATGATAACGAGAGGTAGCGATAGTGTTCGAAAATAATGATTGAAGCTGGTGGTTAGAATAAGTGGCAGAGGTGGTAATCGGAGAAGGTGGACGAAAATAGTAATCAGAAGTGGTGATTGAAAATAGTGGACGAAAATAATAATTGGAGGTAGTTTGCCAAAATTGGTGGTGACCAAAAGAGATGACTGAAAGTAGTGGTCAAAGGATGTGGACGGAAGTAAGAGATAATGACCGAAAGTGATGGTTAGAGGTAATGAAAAGAAATAAAATAAAAATTTATTTAAAAAATAAGTAAAAACATATTTTTTTATTTATAAGAATTTAATAAATTTTAAAAACTATTTATATTTTTAAAAAAAATTATCGATCATATTTATAAAAAATTCAAAAAAACTGTTTATATTTTACATATTTTATTTTAGAGTAAATTGCACTAATCCCCCTGAGGTTTCTGACAAAAACACTGACCACCCATGTGATTTCAAAAATTGTACTGACACCTCATCAGATTTGATTTTAACATCAAATCAACTCAATTCCGTTGAAATTAACGGAATCTATCACAAAACCACCTTTAATACCACCCTAGCCCGAAACCATCCCCGAAACCACCCCCAACCCACATGAAAACCACCCTCCCAAACTACCCCAAAAACCACCCCCAATCCCTCTCTCTCTCTCTCCTCTCTCCCAAACCGCCACCGCCACACCCCCAAACCCTTCTCTCAAACCTTTCTCCCGCCATCGCCACACCCCCAAACCTCTGATCCGCCGTCACCGCCACACTCCTAAACGTCTGCCGCCATCGCCACACCCCCAAACTCTTCTCCCACCACCACCACACCCCAAAATCACCGTCGACCCCCCACACCACCGCGAGAGAGAGAGAGAGAGACAGCAGAGGGAGAGAGAGGGCAGAGAGCAGAGAGCAAGATAAAGAGAGACGGTAGTGGTCAGCGGCGGGCGACGGGATTGGTGTGGGGGTCGGCGGTGCTGGCGCCAGTCACCTCTCTCTCTTTGTAATATATATATATATATATATACACAAGGGTTTTGGGGTGTGGCGGTGGCGGTTGATATCGCCCACTTTCATCTGCGTCATCACGCCGTTCATCAGCATCACGCAACCAACCTTCATCTTCCCCTTTCCCTCATCACGCACCACTGATTTGTACAGTTCTGAAGACAAAATGGTAAACATAGTCCCGAAATCCACCACCATCCCACCGTTCCCGGCGCTATCAACCCTTTTCAAGCTCTTCGGCGCCGCAATCTTCCGCTTTTCGACCGACACGGTTTCGAGTCCGACACTGTAAAGTACGGGTATTTTGGATTATCGAGCATCGGCGTGTACTCGAACTCAGCATGAAACTCACCCAATTGCTTCTTCTTCTCGTTGAGTGAGTATCAACCAAGAATGAGTGGACTCGGGCGACGAACTAGGTTTGGGGGTGTGGCGGTGGCGGCGGACGTTTGGGGGTGTGGCGGTGGTGGGAGAAGGGTTTGAGGGTGTGGCGGTGGCGGTTTGGGAGATAGCACAGGGAGAGAGAGAGAGAGAGAGAGAGAGAGAGAGAGAGAGAGAGAAACAGCAGAGAGGGTGGTTTGGGAGGGTGGTTTTCAGGTGGGTTGGGGGTGGTTTCGGGATAAGGTGGTATTGAGGGTGATTTTGAGATGAATTCTGTTAAAAGTAGTATACTTACCCTTGGAGAAACAAAAGAAAATGGGCAGCTTAGCAAGGAGAGCACTTCTTATCCCACGAGTTCCACTATATAAATTTTATAAAAAAAAATTGAAAAGAAGTTGTCTAATCAGTATGTCAAAACAGAGTCATTAACAATTATCCTTATTTTCTCTCTCTCTATATATATACA
>JAOTRH010000002.1:1317910-1334773 GCA_034768845.1 Heliamphora exappendiculata
TCTTGTATTTGAGCTGATTCGATTTTAACTGTGAACATTTTTTAAAAATAGTGAATCGGATCATTTTGAACCATTCTCAACTTAGAAAAACCGAGATCGAACCTTGTAATCTTTTTAATCGGTCTAAATTGTACGGTCCAATTCAGATCGGACCAACTTATCAATTCTTTCAAATTTTTGTGCATCCAGTGCTCCATTGCACAGACCCACGTGCTGCCACAAATATAATGTGGTTTATATGATGAGGTCCACTACTTTATATTAGTATAATAGTCAACGGGCTATAATGACCATGATAGATGCGAGTGTTATAAGAAGAGAGTGGGCCACTAGACCTGAGAGTGGGCCACTAGACCTGCGACTCCTCCGAACTTAAGCACAAGTTCTAAAATCTCATTGACCAAGACATCTATCCTGCATCCACCGTTCCAATCTATGATAGGATGTTCTATTCCACCAATGGACATTCTCTAAAATTCATGAACCAAACTATTTCGAACAATTCTCAACTTATAAGAATCGAGATCGAATCATCTAAATTTTTTAACCAATTTGAATTGTACGGTCCAATTCAGATTGGACAGAATTATCGATTCCTTTGTCATGTGCACTCCTAGAAGTTTATTACTCAGTGCTGCATTGCCCAAGTCCACTGCTTTATATTAGTATATTAGTAAACAATATAGAATGCAATAGTGATTGTTCTATAACTTTGTGTTCCGTCAAATAATTTTTTTTAGTATATACTTAATACTGCTTGCAAATACAAGAACAACCAAGTGAAGAAGATATTAGGTTGGTAAGCAAACAATGTCCCATTACATAATTGCACAAATGATTCATCCAGAGGAAACCAATTGTATTTTGTGTGGCAAATCAGCAGCAATATGCAGGGTCCTTTCCATAGTGCAGCCAATCAAGAAAGTGATCGTTTGTGAAAAGTGGGTACGAGAGACTCGTTGAATGGCTTAGCTGGTACTTAGGACTTCATTTAGAAGAAAAAGAGAAAAGTATAGGAACAATTGATTCAAAACTAGCATTTAATATAGATATGAACCTCGCAGATAAAATGTATAAAGACAAATGAATACATTTTTCCGATAACAATACATGAGATTTTGTCATTCCCAATTGTGTCACACCATGGCATCCAAATGGGAGTGAAAATGCTGTGATGTTGGCTCTCATCGCTATTGCAAAACTGCTCTCATAGACCCCTGCACACATTGAAATCAGGGACATCAACACAAGCAACCATTCTCCAAGTTCAAAGCAAACAGAAAGTTCGGAAAATAAGTCAAGTTACAGCAATAGACTTTAGACTAAATAGAATCAAAGAACCAAATAAAGGCAAGTAAATAACAACATAAATAATTTGAAGCTACTGCCCAAGGGACCATGGAAGTCCCAACATTATCCATAAAGAAACTCAGTATAAGTGGACTTTGCTCAAATTTCTTAACTGTCTTATTAATATATGCAAACACAAAATGAAGGAAGTCGCATGTCCAGGCCGAAACAGAAGAGATATTACACTCGTGAACTCTTAAAAGTTTTGTGATTACTAAGAGTTGCAGCAGGGAAAACCATGTAGAACCATGCCCCCCTTGGGGTCAACTTAAGGGGTTACTTTATCCTAGTAGTGATGCAGAAAGGAATTAGATGGGTGAAAAGAGGCCCTCGCACCTTTTTAGCAGGAAAATGCAAAGAGCTTAGGTTTCCATACACTTAAATCAAAAGCCATCAATTATGTGGAAGGTAGATTCCTCTAAAAACAAACCAACCCCATATAAAGGCCGAAAGCTTCACACCTTTCCATCTACTTATAGCCAGGGCAAAGATTTAGCCTTACCTAATTTTTTGGTTTCCAAATTAGAACCTATAATCAAATAGTTATAATGCTGCAACCTATACTATTAGTGCATGAGTGTAGGGTGTAAGTGCATATCCAGGAGTTGGACAAGGTGGACTTGTCGGAAATCTAAATGACAGGAACACAAATTCGGCAAACAATGATAATATTTTTATATCTTAATCTATTTTGTGGGATAAGATGGTGTTTTATAGAAACAAAGTCGCAAAAGGCACGCATTTTATAGCAATTTGCAAAAACATATTCATATAACAATAGTGCTAGATATAATTATATAACAAATGTCTGATGGAAAGTATCAAACACATTTCCTTCACAAGTTATTGATTATGAGTCCATGCTAATAGGTTGTAAGTCCAAGTAGGACCCTAATGTGGGGTGAAACAGAAATCCAGGCTTGGTTGTTTGCCCAAAGCTATCTCCCTGCAATTGCAATGGTTGGAAAATACAATTCAGGCAAGTTTAGTAAAAGAAAAAAAAAGGCGGGGGAGGGGGGAGAACTGCAGTCACAACTTTGCTTTACTTTGTAGCCGGTAAGACACATTCTATTTTAGCTAGGTTTCCTTGAGTTGTAGGTGGGAGGGAATTAAAATGAGGGGTTCAAATGACTACTACGTAGGTGAGTTTACTATCCTGGATCTTTGCTGCTAGTTGGCCTCAAGGAAACACGTCTCTTTATCTGTAAAGTGCATTCAGCTGACTCAAGGCAGCTACCTTTTGATCTTTCACGAGGTCAACAAAACCAAGCATGAAAAGTGGGATCCTGGATGAAGAGATGAAAACTCCCCCATAAAATTCAGATGCAACCTAAATTTCATGGAGATGTACTCTATTACTGAAATAAAAGAGTTAAAAGCTCCGGATGTGACCAAAACAAATCAAAACGAATTGAAACTTTGTGCCCCCAATCTATGTTACATGGATTCATATAAATATATAAAGTACCTGTGTTGAACACTTGGCTCTTGGATAAAGGTATGGGTATGTGTCCAACACTTTTACTTGAACAATCACCCAAAAAGCATATCTAGTAATTCAAGTTCACTATAGAAATATACATAGATTTTGATATTATGCATGAAATACTCAATGAAATCTTATAAACACCACATACCCTAAAAAATAAATACAACTATATTAAGAAATATGAATATTTTGTCGTATCCTAATGTCCTACGCCCTTAGTATGAGAATTAGATAATTTCGACATCTAGACACAATGCAGCATCTGACACCCGTAACCGAGTCCATGTCACATAGTCCTTAATAAATCTTTCTTTGCCATCCCACTTGACCGTGGGCTAAATATTAAAAGCTCCAGATCTATTATAAATAAAAACAAAGGAGCCAAAAGCTCCAATGCTAAAAGCAAGAATAAACACAAATGGATACAAGAGTTTGCCACAAAATGAAAAATGGCAAGAAGAGAGAACAAGTCCCAAAAAGCAATCGGGTGCTATAAGCAGTATGGTTTTTATTCTCTCTTTCTACTCTGTTAATGAAAAGGACTACGAAATATGAAACCATAGAAAAAATAAATATTTAGCCAGTGTATAATATAAAACAGGTCCAGAGTTATTAGAGTGCTTTCATCTTTATCGAATAGCTACTATTGCTAATTCCTTACATCTTCTCCAACAAATGAACTCTCGTGGTCTTCTTTCTACTCCAATCTCAAAATCGAATTGTAAAAAATATGTGAGTTTCATTAATCTGTTCCTATGGTAGAGGATACACAATTGAATCCCACCACTTTTTCTGGTACAACTGTTTAGACTTCACAAGCAGGCTAGCACCAAGCCACCAACTTTCAAATTCTACAGGACAATATTTACGAACCTAGACAAAATAAATAAAATCCTTACCCTGTTTAAAAGATGAGTCAAACACAACAAAGGTCTAAAAAATGCCAAAAAGACAACAAAGGTCAGCTTGGCAATGGGATTTTATGAATTGTTAAATCTGATTTTGTATCCAAGAATGGCTTCCAATAAATTTAATTCAATCCAATTTCTAGGAGTATAGCAGGTTCAATAGGAAAACCCTTCTGATAGCAGCATCAATAAAAACACGGTGGATTGTGATAATCAAGTAAAACGAGGCCCTGAAGAACTATACATTCTATCCGACTTATTAGTCAACTCCGTGCAAATAGTATTTTCCCTCAAGGGAACAAGTTAAAATCTCAACAAGCAGCCTCAATACAATGTGATTTCATTCTCGGGACATTGGCAACAAAACTTTTAAGAATAATTTAATTGGTACACTTGCAGGTCAACTCCCCTGGTAAACAATCCATTGAACTGCTAAAATATTATTCTTGTTGTTCAATATTATCATTAGAATTATTGATAATACAACCACTGCTACACATGGTTCCAGACTTCCAGTAATGTATGTTTTATGGAGAGGATTATATATGCAACTCTAGCATGATCCGAAGTGTGGTCTAAGTAAGTTTCTTAATTCATTCCATGCTATACTTATGTTTGGTTTATTAGAATGACACTGGAAATAGAATGATGATTTCATCAAAAGATGCATTCTAATATTTGGTTACCCAAAAAAAGAAAAAGAAGATAGAATGCCAGATTTAAAAATAAACACTATTCTTTCATTTAATGAAATGAGAATTCCAATTCCAAATAATGGTAATTCCATTCATGTACGAAATTATTTCATCGAACCAAACACTACCTTAATTCTTTCCATGCTTTAACCTTTGTTTATGAAGAGGTAAAATGGAACATTTCTTCACATTAGCCTGCTAATTTCACTTAGATGCAAATTATTGTAAAAGATAAATTGAGGCTCGAGAGAAAGAGGGATGGGGGGTTTCAATGATTACCTGACTTTCTTAATGAGGATTGACTTCAGCTTGCGGGCAAGGTCTTGGGATCGAATCTTACGCTCAAGATTCTTACGAGCCAAGACACGCTTCTCCGAGTTCTTGATGTGGTGAGTCTGTTCACGCTTTATCATCCGTTCGATCCCGCTTGACTGCATCTTCCTCTGCATCACCACCAACGCCTGTTCCAGGTTATTGTCCCGCACTTTCACTCGAATCCCCCGCCATTGTTGAAGAGCCCAACCTACTGAGCTCAGCACATCACCAGGTCCTGCAAAGCGAGTCCATGCATACCTTGCCATCGAATTCATTTCTAGGGTTCTTCGTTGCTATCTTCACAGGGTTTTTGATGTACCCAGCTGAACGAGACGGAAGCAGTCGATAGGAGAAGGGAGATTTTAGGGCCCAACTAGCTTAACTAGTTTTTTTTTTTTGTTTTTAGGTAAAAAGTTAAATTTAGTTTAAAATAAATTATTTAATAATTTATTTTTTAAGTTATTATTTTTTAAATTGATTGTTTGGGTAAAAAATTAATTTTTTTACTTTTTGTTTTAAAATGATAATTTTAACCTTTTATATATTTAATATTAACAATTATATGCAGTTGGTAGTTGTTGTAAATAAATTATAAATAAGAAGTATTATTATATTTTAAAAGTGATGAGAGTTTGATTTAAATATTTTGAGAATTTGTGTTTTAATTTGATTTTTTGACTTTTTATCTTTTTAATTTTTTATCAAACGGGTAAAATTAATTTTTTTTACGTTTTTAGCAAAAAAATAAAAAAAACGAAATTATCAATCAGGGTCTTAATAGACTTTCTCTCCGGTGCTCAATTGAAATTTACCCTCATGTTGGCCTAATTTTGAGATCAAGATGGTCTTAATTAATTTATGATTCTAACTATTTATTTTATTATTTTTAATATATAAATTATTTATATAAAAAATTAAATTAAATTAAATTAATATTATTAAATGTTTGAATATTTGTGTTTAAAAATTAACAGTTAAACAGTTAAATTCAAACACTATTAATTTTTTAAAAACAAATACAATTTGTTTTAAAACATAATGATTAATTAATTTAATTTTCAAATGACTTGAATTATTAAAACGAATTAATTTTAAGTATAAAATAACTGGACTAGATCGATCCAATTTGATTAAGCACAGAAGAAAAAGACTGTGCACGTTTTAACAGACTTCTCTTTAATAAAAATAATAGTTATTACCTGTGCTTAAAAACACTCACGGCTTGTTTTAATAATTTAAAAGTAAAATATAATATAATATTTATAATTTAATAATTAGTTAATCAATTAATTTTAAGGCATTCAGTTAAAAATATAATTTTACTAATTTATTAATTTATAAAGATAAAAAGATAAGAAATAGCTAATAAAAATAAAAGTTAAATTTTTTTAATTGAATTAGTAAATAAAAATAATATTAATAAATATTTTTTACATTTTTCCATTGAAGAATATGAGAATAAAGTTGAATGCCAAGATTATTTTATTTTAAGGATTACAATTTTTAACATCTACATAAATGTTAAATAAAAATTGTTTTATCTTATTAATAGAGGTCACTCATAGGGATGGCAATTTTATCCGTTCCCGTCCTGCCTATGTTTTTCTCACCTCATTTTGTACGAGTTTCTGCCACACTTGTTAGGTCACGGGTAAGAGATGGTATTTGCAATTCCCGCTCCGTTTTCTCTTGTCCCACCCCGATTAAATAAATTAAATATATTTAATATATAAATATGTATATAAATTTTATTTTTTAATAATATAATAAGATTAAAATATAAAAAAAATTATTCTTATTTTTAATTTTAGACATTAATTAATATTATTATTTTAATATTTATTATATCATTATTGTTAGTATTAGTCTCCCGTGACTATTCTAAAAATTTTTGTTGATGGAGTCATTCAGATTAATCATATTTTGTTCGCACAATATAAGCTAAATTAAGCACTCCAACTAACAAGTAAAATAAGCCAACAAAAATAATAATAAAGGAAAATGTCAATGTACATATTCATATTCAATGTACATAGTCAAACTAAGATTTCTATAATCAACAAATGTTTTCCTTAATTTGCCCATATTCATACAACATTTTTTTTCCCAATTTGCTAATTTAGTGATTTTTACAACAATTTATCCATATTTATAAATTCTTAATCTCTACAATGTCAATATACAACAATCAGACAATCTCACCCAATGGCCCATGTAAAGTAAGAACGCAGAAATTTAAACTTTTTTCCCAAATTAAAAATTATAAACCCTAAATTTTTTAGGGTTTGAAATTCGAAATCATACCGTGGACAGAACAGCCGAGAAAGAGAGACCCGAGGGAGAGAAGCTGAGAGAATCAGTGAACCCTGGAAAAGTTCTGAATCTGAAGTAGAGAAGCCGAGAGAGAGGAGAGAGAAGCCGAGAACGAGAGAGAACTTCAAATCTTGCTGGTCCAAGCAATGGCCGTCAAATCCGGCGAGCGGTGGTGCAACGGAGACGTCGTCCGAGGGCGAGGACGAGTCGAGCGCCGCGGAAGCGCCGGAGAGACGACGATGAAGGCTGAAGAAGAGACGACGAGGAGAGGACAACGGAGAACGGAGGACGGGAGAAGCAGACGCTGAAGGCTGAGAAATGTCTAGATTGTAATTGGTTCTGGTGGGGTTGGGAGGCGTGTGTGAGGGAAGGGTTATAATTGGGTGTGGCTGTGTGTACGAAGGATTGGGTGTAATTTATTTATAAATGTATAAAGTATTTGTAGATTATGTATTTAAATTTTATTTTTAATATTTAAATAATTTAAAAAATATATTTTGAATATATATTTATGGGGTCAAATAAATTTTTTTTATAAGGTTAAATATTTTTAAATATATGTATATATACTATAATAATATTTTTTTTAAAGTAATCGGTCATTTGACCCCAGTTAAGCAGCAATGGCGTCGCCCCTGTAAATTTATTTTAAAATAAAAAATATATTTTCATTAGGCTATATCTGCGATTCCACCCCACCAATTTTTTGATTATTTTTTTGGATATTGCCTCACTAATAAACGGAATAAGGCGGAGAGAACCCACTTCGTCCCAAAGCTGTCGTGAAAAAAAAAATCAAAAAAATAGCAACAAACATGACGAGTAAAAAAATTTTTTAAGTATAATTTTTAAGATTTAAAAGACTAATATTAATAAAAATTATAAATAATATAATAAATAAAAATAATAATTAATGAATTAATATAATTAAATATATAAAATATAATTTTAAAAAATAAAAATAAAAATAATATTTTAATATTTTAAATTTATTATATTTAAAAAATATATATTATATATATATATTAATATTTAAAAAATATTTATTTTATATAATTTAAAACGGAACGAAAATAACAAATAACGTTCCACTTCGTTTGTTGTTAAAAGTAAAAAAAATTTTACGGAACTGGGCAGGAAAAATTACCGTAGTTAATTCCTAGTCAATCATAACATAAGGTGACTATTATACCCCTGGATGGGAGTAGTTATTACTATTGGTCGGATCGAGGGATAGAGAGCTCGTTGATCTGAAGTCAGATGGACTGTGAAGACCCGCGAAAGTGTGAAACACGCGCACCGAGAGAGCGGTAGAAGCTGGCGTACAGTCCGAAGCGAGCGATGGCGGAGCTCCGCCACTCGAGCTCTATGGGCAGCCGAGCTGCGTCGTCTCCGAGGAAGCGGGACGACGTCGCGTCCCCATTGGTGCCGGAGGACCTGCCGGACGACGACGACGGCGGCCGCGATCGTCACTCCAGAGATCGATTCCGCTCATTCTTGTCCAATTTCCAATCTCTGTGCCCGTACTTTGGTGACGATAGTAGGTTTCACCCGCACAAGTCCAAGATCTCACTTTTTCTGCTTGTTATAGTCCTTCTCGCTGGATTAATTGCTATTTTCTCAGTCCTAAATCGACTGGTATAATATTCTCGCCTATATTTGCAACTTTCTTTATTATTATATGTATGCGTAGTGTATGTGTAGATTGTTTCAATTTATCTTCGTGTGTAGTCTGTCATCTTGATTCAATAGATATTATTGCTTTCAGAGTCTTGAGTTGTCCATCAGATTTCTCGAACAATAATATAGAACTCTTCTATTGGCAAATTTGTTGTTTAAATCGGCTACATATTCCTAGGTTTTTGTATTTATTTCCTACATTATACCTTTGTAATGATTTTATATGTTGCATTTACCATGGACTGATATTTAGGTAATCTTGAATTGTCACTGATCTCGCATGGGTAGTTGGCATTTTCATGGTGCAAGTCAGAAATCTCATGCTTCCAATGATACAATGGTTTGTACGCGAATTTGGTTTTTGTGCTGGGTTTGTGTTCCTGCTTGCTGGATGGCATAAGAAAATAAAAGCTTTGTTTGGGTTTTGCGGAACTTGTAGGTGGTGAAAAGAATTGAGATTATTTGTGAAATGGGGAAAAAAAATAGAACCTCAATTTAAATGAGCCTAGTGAAGCCATTTGGTCTACTTGAGTAGATTTTAGCTTTTCTCGTTCATAATTAATGAGCATCAGAGTAGGCTTTTCTCCACAATGCAATTTGGCATAATTTTGTATTAGGATATTCGATTAATTTGTGGTCATGCGATTATTCGATTATTAGGATATTGCAGGTGTTTGGTATTACTGAAATTAATAATTTATAAATTGTAGCATGTAGCAGAAATTGTGAATGCTTGGTAAATATATTAGCTTGTAACTAAAATTGAAAAAAAATGTAGTTATAACTTGTAACAGAAGTTGTGAGTATTTAAAAAAAATTATAGCTTATTACAAAAATTAATAGCAAAAAGCTAAAAGTTGACCTAGAAGCTTTGCCAAACACCGTTATTATATTATGATTATCTTGCGTGGTAGAGTTTGCTTCTAAATGAGTTATTTATTATGCGATACACACCTTTTAGTTTCTTTGCTTCTTTTTGTACTAGTAAATTAGTTCTTGCTGATCTTACAAGTTCTCACTGTCAGATTTTCATTTTGCATGTATGAAAAGATTATGCATTCTGCCAGTTTTGAGGAATATGTAACTGCTACCTTCTTGAAAATAAAATAATATTGATGCATTCAATGTATTTTAACCATCACATTACATCTTATTTCTTTCAATTAATCACAGAATGCCCCATACTTGTGCAGAAAAGATGGCATTGCTCTTCAATGTCCTCGAGTAAGTTATGAGTGGATTGTTTGTTTTTCTATTCTTTTGGTCTAATTGTTTAGGGATTTCTATTATTTGCACTTTTCATATGTAACTTTGCAAGGTTAAGGAGCCTTCCTCACTCTGGGAGAATCCTTATTCAGCCACTACTTCATGGAAGGCTTGTGCTGAGCGACGTAATGGTGGAATTTCAGGTAACGCTAGGCACATGTGCTAATTATTTGTGGGTTGGGGATTCATGATAATTACACTCTCCATTCCTATCCAGATCATGTTTTGTTAAATGTTAAAGTCTCATTTGTTAACCGTACTATGTTGGATGGGATTAACAATGAAATTGGATTAGTATATGGATTCACAATGAGGTGGGATTGTCAATAACGTTGGTCCTCATGTTTGGTTTGCATTGGATTAGTAAATGGACTATTTAACCACATGTTTGATTTGCATATTTAAGGATGAGATTATTTTTCCATTCCCAATTTTACCCCTATGTATTACAACCCAGTGATAATATTTGCATCAATGGGGAAGTGGACTTCATTGATTCACAGAGAACCGGTGCAAGGTTCTTCCTGGCCACCTTGATGGTTCCAATTGTACAACACCATATCATCTTCTTCGTTGTCACCATTGGATGTCTTTAATAAAAGCAATATCTGAGCTACCAGCAGATGGTGATAGTGGGAGCTTAGTTTAAACATCCAGTGTCGAACACTTCTTGTAGTCATCGCTAGGGTTTGTGATGTTCCAAGAGCGATGAGAGATGAGAAATGATTAATCTGGTTTGGGTCTTCAAGGGTGGGTTGTGTTTATGTCATCCAAGGGTACACTCAGACATAGTACTATTGGGCCCAACGGATGATCGTACAGTCCAATGGTTCCAATGGCCTAAAACGGGCATCAAATAAGGCTTAAATGTAAAGCTAGCAACTGGCAATTGAAGCAATGTAATCATGTGGCATAATGAACAATTTTGGCTTTTTCTGAGTCGATGAGATCAATCTTTACTTGCCCGTGGAGTACATATACAAAATGGTGTTTGGTCATGCATACAGTGGTTTACTATGTTTTTAACGCCGTTTGTTTTTTATTTCAAATTCTCAATCACCCCTAATGCCGAGATTCTCCCGCAACTGTGTACATATACACAATCAATTAGTAATCACCTTAAGCCTCTTCCTAAGGTTGCCAATGGTCAAAATGGCTTCATGAGCAGCTGTTTAAACAAAGAAAACAGCCTTAGGAGGAGCTCTGGTCCACCAAAATGTCTCTCCAATCACTAAAGAGATCACCAAGGCCGTACAAGTCAAGATAAAAGGAGCAAACTGAGACCCTTCTTGTAAGAAATTACATAGTTATTGTCTCAATCATATATACATCCATGAAAAAATATAGTAAAATGGAGAAAAAAGACTCGTATAGCTAAACCCGAGTTATTGGGGGATTAATTTGGTTTGGTTATATACATTTGTGAAAGATTAATTTGAATTTAACCTCTTAAGTTACTGCTTCCATATTGTTGTTCATTCTTTTTGCACCTCCATAATTTTTCTTGGCTCTCTGCAGATCTTCCACAAGAGAATGAAACAAATGGATATATTTTTATACATGCTGAGGGTGGTCTAAACCAGCAAAGAATTGCTGTATGTTTCTGTTCTCTTGCGCTCTACATAATTGAGGATCAATTCTTGTTCTTTAATTCTTGCTTTCATTTTCCCTATAGTTGAGAAATTGTGGTTTATACTATTTCGGTTAATGAATCAAGTCTTTTATGTCTTACACTAGAGGCTTACACCTTACTTATTGGTGGATAATAAAGTTCGCTCTTGTATCTTGCTTCATAAAGCTCTAGGCTATTGCTATCATGGCCATTGTTTTCTTATTTGTTTCTAGCCTATATTAGTTGCATCTCTCTTTTGTGGACATATCTAACATGAAGAAACAAAATTGAAATTGTGTGATAGGAATACCATAAGAGTCTCTGGGGCTCTAGATTTAGGAAGTGGGCCTTTTTACCTTCATACGGAACTTTTGGAGGAATTTTGATTATTTGGGATGAAAGAAAAGTGTCGGATTGTGAGGTGGTCGCAAGGGAGTTCTCTTTATCCATTAGATTCAAGAATTTGAATATTTGTGAATGGTGGTTATTTGGCTTTTATGGACCAATTCCCCTAGGGTTCGGGTGGCATTATTGGAGAAGTTAGTAGGTCTGTATCATCCCAAGTGGTGTGGGGAGGGGGGAGATTTTAACGTGGTTATTATTATTATTATTATTTTTGAGAAGTCAACTAGGAATAGCCAATCAGGGGAATGAGGGATTTCGATTGTTTTACAAGGGAGTGCAACTTGATAGATCCTCCTTTGTTCAATGTTCGTTTTATGTAGTCAAATCTATATGCTTCCTGGTTTGTTATAGGTTAGATAGATATTTGTTCTCTTTGGTTTGGGAGGAGAGTTTTACTAGCGTGAGGCAAGAGGTGGGTGCTCGTATTATATCAAATCATTGTCCGCTAGTGCTAGAGAGTTAGCCTTTTTAAATGGGGACCAACACCTTTTAGATTGAAAATATGTGGTTAGAACATCATTTCTTCAAGATTTATTTTGAAGGATGGTGGCAGAGTTGTACGCGCAGTGGGAGGGTTTCGAGTTTACGAAGGAATTGAAAATGATCAAGGAGTAACTAAAGGTTTGGAATAAGGAGGTGTTTGGAAACCTTAATGATCTAAAGATAGATAGATAACTAAGAAGATTGAAGAGTTGGATGAGCGTAAGGCGAGAGAGGGCCTGGATGGGATTTCGAGTGATATTAGAATATGTTTAAAATCTAAGCTGGAGGATATTGTGTAAAGAAGAGATTTCGCGGGGTCAAAAAGAAAAAATGAAATGGGTTAAGAAAGGGGATAATAAAACTCAAAATCGTTTCATAGAGTTGAAGTTCATTAAAAGGTTGGAAGTAAGTCCTAGTCTATGAAGTATGGGTACTTCGGAAATGGTGCCATACACGCACTGAGTACGCATCGGGTATGGGTATGGAATCGGTACGTACCAGCTATTCCAAGAAACTGGCAGGTACTTTTCCAATTATTGGGTACAACACCGGATCGTGGGGTCAAAAAGAAAAAAATGAAATGGGTTAAAAAAGGGAATAATAATTCAAAATCGTTTCATATAGCTGCAGATGGTAAAAAGAGAAAGAAATTCATTAAAATGTTGGAAGTAAGTCCTAGTCTATGAAGCACAAGTACTCCGGAAATGGTGCCATACACGCACCAAGTACGCATCGAGTACAGGTACGACATCGGTACGTATCGGGTACTCCGAGAAAGTACCAAGTATTTTTTCAATTGTTGGATACAGTAACGGTACGTTTTGGATTCGGCAGTGGTACATTTTAGGTACGTGAATGGATATGTTAGGACTTATATGAAGTTTTTAAAAACTAAAAAGTATTAGAGTAAATAATATGTTATCTCTTTTGATATAAAAGATAAATTTGAGTTTTAAAAAACATGATTTAGAATATTTAATTTAATAAAAATGTTAAATTGTGTAAGAAAATATAACTTCTGGTACTTTCTCTTAGAGTTTGCGACTATAGAAAACAACTCTCAACTAATATGGTTGCCATAGCAAGTCGTCAGCCCAACAAGTATGGCCATTTGTAGTCCCAAATAGCAATTGCCAAATACACAACCTTGGGACACAATGCTAAAATGATCTAATATTTTTTTTTCTTATAAGCTAAAAATAATTTTGTATTTAGCATATATGCAATGTAATACTAAAAGGTATACTCATAAAAATAATAAATTTACCGTTGTACCACAGGCGTACCTGTACCCTATATTTTTAAGTTTCATCGTATCGGCGTACCCGTACCGTACCATACCCATACCACATACATGCACTCGTGCTTCATAGAGTCCTGGTCTAGTTGTGGATGAAGAAGACCAAATTGTTAATGAGGTTTTTAACTTTTACTCAAATTTATTCCCAATTGGAAGGATAGAGAGACTAGGGATTGATGGGATAGAATGGGCTCCAATTAATGTATCAAAGTCTACATGGCTTGACAGGCCGTTCGATGAAATGGAGATTAAAGGTGCAGTGTTTGAGTGCGAGAGAGATAACTCACCAAGTTCGGATTGGTATATACTTTGGCGGTTTTTCCAGATTGTTGGGAAATTGTGAAAGTCGGTCTGATAAGAGTTTTTAGATATTTGATTTTTGACAAATGAGTGGTTAATACTTGCACCAATGTGTCTTTTATTTGTTTGATCCCCAAAAAGAGGATTTTTTAAAGATTAGTGATTTTAGGCCTATTTGTTTGGTGACTTCGTTGTATAAAATCTTGGGGAATGTTTTATCAAGAAGGTTGAGGTCGGTCTTGGGAGATACTATTTTTGACACGCAAGATGCCTTCGTAGAGGGGCATTATATCGTGGATGTTGTGTTGGTAGCTTGTGAGGTTGTCAAGGAATGCAGAGGATCTTAGAGTAAGGAATCTTGCTCTCCTTGGTAAATGGTTATGGAGCTCTCCTTGGTAAATGGTTATGGAGATTTTCTATTGAAAGGAGTTCACTTTGGTATTCGATTATTAAGAGTAAATACGGGGTTCAAGCAAATGGTTGGGATTTTTGTAGTTAACAGTGGTAATTGCCGTTTTCCTTGGAAAGCTATCTCTAAAATTCTTCCTTTATTCTTAAGTTTTGTTTCCTTGAAGGTGGGTAATAGGGAGTGTGTTCATTTTTGGGAGGATGTTTTGGTGGGTAATTTATTTCGTCATTCAATATTTTGTTCTCTCGCCTATATCGGTTGATCCAGTCTCTTGACGTATCTATTGCTACTATGGAATGCACTTATTTTGCTCCAATTTCTTGGAATTTCAAACTTTTTTAGGAATCTCAATGAGGGGTGATGAAAGGGATAAAAGAGTTTGATCTCTTTATTCCACACATGTCTTCTCTTGCAAATCCTTTTTTTTTTTAATCTATAAAATCATTGACAATTTGGGTGTTATTTCTTTGGTTCGTAGAAGTCTCATGACTAATGACATGTTGCAAAAGAAGAGGCCAAATAGTTATCTTTGCCTTCAGTGGTGTGTCATGTGCAGAAAAGAAGAATCTTTAGATCTTTACATCTCTACATGGGATAGAGCGTGTTATTTATTTTCCTTTTGGGCTTCGGTTTCTCAACTTTTTAAGGGCATTCCTTTGTTTTTGATAACTAGGGATTGGAGGGCGTTGTGTGATTTATTGTAATTGGCCTTTGGTCTTTTGTTTTACTCTCTTGGTGGACTTTTCGTTCTCACTCTTTTGTACAATTCTATTTTATTTAATACATATTCTTGTTGCCGATAAGATTAAAAAAAAGGGTGTATTGCATGTCTAGTTAATTCTTCCGCTGACAAGCAACATTTGGCAGTCCAATTTTACTATGTAGGAGTTTCTCATATTATGTTTCTTTTTACATAGGTTCTTCAACATTCGTAAAGAGCTAGGGCTAAGGGTAACACTTTGCATAAAACAACTGCTAAACCGAGGAAATAAAAGAAGAATATTACACAATTTGATTACTCAGTTACATCACCTTGTTACTAGATCTGGGAATAAGATACATCTGTATTTACCATGTAATTAGACACAAATCAATGAAGTGCTCATGCTAAAGTTACACACTTTATGCTACCTAACACAACCACTAAACTAAGGAAATTAAAGACGAATATTAAACAATTGAAATATTTACTTGTATTCCCGGCTTTCCCACCTCACTTGATTTAATGCTAACAAATATCATAACACATCCACCTCCACATATATACTAGAGTATGTGACATAGATTCCTTCCAATCCATAGACTAGTTTGGTTGTATGCCACACAACATTGTGGAAACTTCTGTAAGGCATCCTTGGCCTTTATATTTGTTGGAAAATCTGGTAATTATTATGCCTGATGAATGGTATAACATCTTGAGCCTACTGTTGACTTAAACAAATACATATTTGTTAGCACTTGATTGTCATATCGTTTTCTCGCATTGCGTAGTGCTAGTTCAATTTACTCTTTCCATTCAGTTTCTCGTTGTATATTGAATTCAAGTTTCCCAAAATATTTGAACCTTGGTTTAATTAATTAATTTTACTAGCCAGAAACATGCTTCTTGACCGCTTACTATAATTGCATGAGCTTGCATGCAGATATGCAATGCTGTTGCCGTGGCCAAAATAATGAATGCCACCCTCATTTTGCCGGTGTTGAAGCAAGATCAGATCTGGAAAGATCAAACGTGAGTTGTCTTGACCTATAATTTTGTATACATGTATTGCAGTTATTACAACAAACAATGATATAGATGCCTAAATAAACAACAGAAGGGGTTTTACATCACTGGCGAACCGGTGGTAGTTGTTTCCATTCCCAATGATTGTCATAGGAAATTGATGGAAAATAGAAAAATGATGAAGAAACTTCAGCCTCGTGTTCCCTATGTCTTGGTTTGACAACATAAACAATAATATGCAATGGGCCCAATTGGGTCTGGGCTGGGCACGAGACATCTGGATTATAAAAAGAATGATATGCGTCGGTGAACAACTCTTTAAACCCAAATATTCCTCGTAGATATAGACATTTATATGCTTGAGGGTATGACGCTATACTTACGATTAGGGTGGACTTGGACGTATACGGCTTTTGCAAACCTCAAAATATTTACGATTAGCATTGAGCATATAATTTAGGGGAGGGTTTAACCTTCAATAAAGTGAAGATGAGAACTCCACTTCATAATATCAACATTACATAAAGATAGGTAGAATCAGGGTTCTAAATAACGTCCGTTACGTAACGGATCGGCCGTTACGTAACGGAATATTGGGAGGCCGATCCCGTT
>JAOTRH010000002.1:1334873-1353174 GCA_034768845.1 Heliamphora exappendiculata
TGACCGATACGCCCGATATCCGTTACACGCGACCGCGACCGTTACGCAGGCCGATACCGCGATTTAGAACCTTGGGTAGAATACGTGAGCCTCTTAAAGAAACAAGACAACATAGTCTCAATGCAATGATCATTTGTTTATTGGCTTATCTTGTACTCGAGAAAGAGTTTGGAACATGAATAAGGAGAAACGAGAACCCCTACTAATAACATCAAAATCAGCATCTACCAACAACATCAAAATCAACAGCCACACACTATAACATAGGTTAAAAGGTACGAATGAAGAATGTTTTTTCGGGCTTTCTCGCTCCTTAATCGAAAAATTAAAGTGAACTTGACTCCGCTATCGTCATTAAAGTAGTAAAGAAATTGGATTTATAAAAGCCAAAACTCCCTTATTTCTATTCAAAAGATCTCTCTCTCCTATTTCCTTGAGTAACTAGTAGTTATACTGGATTAGTAACCAATGAAGTACCAAAAAAACTACACAAAATCTATGATGTTAATGGATAAAAAAATTGGAGTTGGTTGATAATTCAAATAAAGGAAAAACATAGTAATATTTGTTGCCATATCTAATGGCACGACTCATCGCCTTTGGTGTCTCTCAAGCCTTTGACAACCCATTGCCAATGGGTTATAATGCCCATGCTAGATGTGAGTATTATATGTAGGCCACTAGACCTATGATTGCTATGAACTGAAGCACAAGATCTAAGACCTCATTGACTAAAATCTCTAACACCCATTCAGTGTTCCAATATATGACTCGATGTTTTATCAGGAACATCTTAAAATAGGAAAAGCGTTCATTCCTGCAGAGCTTATCACACCCAGGAATTGGAGCCCGATCATGGATTGAAGAAGAACAAGATCAATCATTGTTGACATGATCAGTCCTAAAAGAAAAGAGTTTGACCCATCTCAACTCATTACGCCCTGGGGCCTAGAGTTTGAGTTTATATAAGTGATAGGTTGATGCAGTTGGAGGGTAATCATGCAAAACATAATAGAGGATCCAATGTCTCAACCCACTTGCTTCAGTGAAACTGTTGATTAAAAAGGCTTATTATTGCCAACAAGAATTAATGAATTGCCAACATAGCCAAGATGAGGTAGTTCTCACTCAATCTTTACACCAGTTGCTCTAACACCATTTTTTGAAATGCGTGTGCTTCGTCCAGCTCATAAGAACGAATTTCGTGTTATAACCTATAAGCTTGATGGCTCCCATATTCAGCAAGGTAGGGATGAAGAAGGCCACATCTGGTGGGACCTTTGTGATTGTGAATATTGCTATTTGAAGGGACAAGATTCATATCTTGGATATGAATATATGATGGATCATGGACTCATTCTCATGGCACCAAAGATCAAACAGGCACCCAAAGCTAAGAAGAGGAGATGCTCACAGCAAGACCTACAGAGGAGATACGAACGTGGCAACCTTGAAGTTGGTCCCCTTGGAAAGCCATCTAGAAAATTTGATTATTATGTCTTATACTTCTCGCAAGCAAAACTTTCTCTTCCGACAGTGGCTCTGTGTATTAGGCCTTCAATGGGAGTGTAGTGTGCGTCTCAATGACTTTATGTTCATTCCATTTTTTTAGTAAGATTTTATAAGAAGGGTCATTAAGGGTACACTACTCGTATAAAGAGATAATGGAATCCAAATAAAAAAGGGAGAAAGACAAAAAAAGCTCTCCCGTAAGAAACAAGAAAATAACAAAAACTTATGCAAACTAGTCATCCCAAAGAAAAAACTCTATAAAATTAACTATATCATTCACTAATGGTGCTCTACTCTCCGAAAGCCAACTATATTAATTAACAAGGAGAAAGATCATTCAACCTTACACACAAATGTGACTCCATCCTTCAAATGACCTTTTGTTCTGCTCAACCAAATAAGCCACATCAAGCACAAATGAGCCAAAACCACGTCATTCTCTTACTCGGCATTCTCGCCACACTTCCCTCTTTTCTCTCAGTAGTACATTGCACATTTTTTCCCAAAAAACATAATCAATGCCAAAAAGCATCAGAACAAATCCCCCACAGGTCTCTAGCGAACCCACAATGCCTAGAAACAAACTCTCCCTCTTTACATACATAACAGTGATTGGTCAACATTTTGCACTTTGAATTAGGTTATTGATCTTAAGAATCTTATTATACGCAACAGGCCAAGTGAAGAACTTACATTTGAATGAGCTCTTAACTTCTAAACACTTTTCTAAGAAAAAGAATCCCCCTGCTACCCAACATACGACAATAGAAAGATCTAAAAATAAATAACTGACTACGTTCACTTCTCCACCTAACTAAGTCCTCTCCTTGTTTCACTCCTCTATGCTTGTACATGACTCCTAAGAGGGTCAAAAGGTAATCCATTTTCCAATCATGCACATCCCTACTCAACCCAATATACCAAAAACAACAGGACTTCATTGCACCAAATGCCATGCTAGATGCTAGCACGATCCCCATAGCCAATCTCAAAGAAGATATGCATATATAACTTATTCCAATATCTGTTGATCCTTCTTTAAACTTCTCCTATGCAAAAGGGACTCTTGAGGTATGCCTCAGTCACTTCTCAAGGACCCATACTCTGAATTACCTCCCAAATACTTTCTTTTATTGCTAACCACTTTTCCAAAAGGGATCTATTAAAAACTTAAAGTTATCAGCTTTCTTCCTTCACAGAAGAACATACCGTATTTCAATCCACTAAGTAGTATGATGGTATCTCAATCTATCCTTAATCCGACCTATAAAAATTTACAATTTCTCTAACTTTTTAGCTATTGATCTCGGGCAGTACGTACTAACTATGTTGTCAATACCTTATGATTCATGATATATATCTTCCAATTTGGTACATTAAAGTGGCAAAGCGATATGTATCACATATCATATCTTATGTTAAATGTATCTTAAGATACACATATAATACATGATGTAATATACGATATGCGATATGTGATACATACGATTTATTGATACTTAATTTTTTTAGATGAATTTAATTTATGAAAATAAATATTATTGAGAAGTTTTGCATTGTTAAGAATAAGATATTGAGAGTAGTTTTTCTTTTATATTTGTCAATCTTCATAAATATCTACTTGTCTAATAGTATGTATATTACGACATTGAGTTATAACCACTAACGTTAGTATAGTTTTCTCTTACGAACAAACTAATTGAGTACTTAAAAGTAATACAAGAAAATTTTAAAACTTAACTAATAAGTTAAGACAATACAAATAGCATATTATATGCTATAAATACGATTTTAGTTATTATAATACATTTAGTTTTGATATTTTTTTGTTGTATTTTATATGAATTAAGTATTGATTCAAACATATTTTTCTTTTTAAGATCCGTATTTAAAAATATTATTAATTAACATTATTTAATGTGTTTATTCTTAAAAGATATTTGTGGTATATTAAATACATATATTTTGACTTATTTTCAAATATATTAAATATCTTATGATACTTGATATGATACTATTCCATTTGAAAAAAAAAAAAAATGATACATGATTCGTATCCCAATTTGACAAATATGTGTACTGACAAGAAATAAGTTAGAAGGTTAGACAAAGTGTTCTTGAGAAGAGTAAATCTACTCCTGTTAGAAAGATACTGTTGCTTTTAACCCGGCGATGTTCTCTGAAACCTTTCAACACCCCATCCCAAACAACTTTTTTGTAAGTTGCTCCTAATGGCAGGCCCAAATAAGTAGTTGAGAGAACCTTCATCTTGCAACCAAGGATACCAGCCAAGCTTTCTACATTTGGACCATCTCCAATCGAAATAATTTATGACTAAGCCAAATTCATTCAGAGACCTAACCTAGCGTCAAAGCAAAGGATGCACCGGAGATGCTTTAACGGGCTTGGCTCTGAACCCACAAGCACTAGCGTATCATCGGCATAGAGAAGACAGACAACGATGGATGATGCACAAATCTTACCTCAAAATCCTTTAACAAACCACCTTGTATTGCTTTTTGTATCAGCCAGCTAAACGATTCCATCACAGCTATGAACGATTGAGGAGAAGGGGGATCTCCCTATCTCAATCACCTAGAAGTCTGGAAAAAATTGGCTGGGCTCCTATTCACTAACACTGATAGAGAAGTTGAAGAAATGCAGCAACGGATCCGTAACCTCCACTTCTTGCCAAAGTCCATCCTCTACAAAAACTAAAGAAGGAGCTCTCAGATTACATGATCATACGACTTCTCAATATCCTGCCTACAAATAACTCCAAGTGTCTATATGCGGCAATTCCAGATTGTTCTCGTTTCTGGTCAATTTCTTGCCCTGTACCCCCTCATTCAGGCCTTGCAAAACATTATGCAATTATGGTGAAAGCTATTCGAACCTAGAGTCCTCTAGTAAAGGTGGGCAATCTCAAGCGACAAACTCTTAATCAAGATGTGATATTTTTCTCATTCGAATTGTATGTAGCTTAATTAATTAAGTCTGTTTCTGAGTTTGAAAGTCAATTCCCTCCAATGGAATTAACTTTCAAGTAGGCTATGATTTACCAGTAGAACTGTAGAGGTCCAAGTCATTTCAGCCATAGTTTTAAAAATCAGCCTTTATAGTTACATAACGCCGTTACGTATAGGTTTTGGTGTCTCTTGATACCCATTATGGCCGATTTAGCAGTTTGATGAAATATAAAGGCCATTACAGTCACTGGATTCTCTATCTGTTGCATTGCATTCTTCTCTTTTCTTCTCTGTTTTCCTTTTTCTTTTATTAATTTCTTGGTGGGTTCCATCAACTGCTCTACTCTAACCACCATGTCTACCTACATCTGTGCCTTTGCTAACCCTATGACTGTCATTATTGTAACCATGACCGCCTCTCCAGCTGCCACAAGATTATGCTGGCTAAAATGAACCTGAACATCAGTTCCTTTACCACCACTACAAACATCATTTTCAACCGCTCAATTGCCACCACCACAGTTTTTCATTACCTTTGTAGATTTCACAATGCAGAGACCTTTTGGGAAGATGGTAGCCTATGGCAGGCGTTATGTTGGCATAAGACCACCTGAGATGGGGGAAGTGAGAAGGAGAGAGATTGTCAGTGGTGAGCTTCTGAGCTTCCTTAGAGGTGGTGAATATTACTTCTATTATTGCACGGTGACCTTTTATAGAAGGGCCAAATCATGGCAGTCAACTCACAGATGCATGTATCCAATGCTCAACGATATGTAGCTCATCCCCCTTGGGTTGGCAATGAACAGCTCGAGCTTGACCCATTTGTAGCTTGTTTGATTGTGCATTTGACCATCGAGCCTTATTTCGAGCTCGATAATTAAACAAGTCGAGTCAATGAGCATGGCTTGGCAAAGCTCAACTCAGCTGTTATATATGTATATAATAATAGGTAATGTATTATACATGTTTATAACAATGTAAGATATATTCTACATGTATATAGTGATAGAAGATAAGGTATGCAATATATATAGTAATGTGAATGCTATGTTAACTCATTGTGGTCAACTATTTCTTGTGTGAAGTGGCCTAACTATTAATTTTGAGTTAAGCCCCTAATGTTTTGGAGAAACTCTCTAGTCTTTTCTGACTGTTATTGGAGATTAAATTGTGTGTCTCTAGCCCCCGATGATCGCTTTTCATTCTGATTTTAAATGACTGCAGGAAATTTGAAGATATATTTGATGTAGATCATTTCATTGACTACTTGAAGGATGATGTGCAAATTGTTCGTGATATCCCTGACTGGTTTACTGATAAATCAGAGTTGTTTACAAGTATAAGGTTTGACCATTTTATATGTTATCGCTTTTTTTTGAAGAGTTTTTTTTCTCACCTTTAGTTCCTTTATCCGTTATTATATGATTATTTATCAACAGTTGTGTAAGAGGGTTTGGAGGATTCTCACTTAGGGATATGTATGCAGAGATATCAAAATCTTAGTAATTTGATTTCCAAAGTGAACTTGAGTTTTCTTAGTTGTCTTTTATGGAACGTGTAGAATGTTAAATAAAAATTTTCCATTATATTTTAGGCATCTCTTAGAAACCTGTAACTTCAGAAATTGTAGGAGTTTTACTATATTGTTGGCATTTGTTACAGGCCAAACCAGAAAATGGTTTCAAAGATGGGAATTTCAACTTAAATGTTTTATTAGGATTCTTATGATTGTTGCTATGTTCCAAATGGCATTTATTTTATTTAAAGATCTTAGTGCATGATAGGCGGACGGTAAAAAACATTCCAAAATATGCTCCAGCACAATTCTACATTGACAACGTTTTGCCTCGGATCAAGGAGAAGAAGATAATGGCCCTAAAACCTTTTGTTGATCGACTTGGGTATGTTGTGGTTGTTATACAGATCTTTTACCATAATATGCTATGTTTAGTTTCTTTTGAGGAAAATTAGCATAAATTTTTATTCCGAGTCTTCTATTGTTCAGGTATGATAATGTTCCTCGAGAAATCAACAGGCTACGGTGCAGGGTGAACTATCATGCCCTTAAATTTCTTCCTGAGATTGAACAGATGTCTGATCTTCTAGCATCAAGAATGAGAAACCGCACTGGCACTTCAAACCCTTACATGTATGTGTTTTGCATACATTGCTTTTAAAACTTGGTTTAAACATATTTTTGGTTTTGTTATTTTACTCGAATTAATACTCTAATTTCCACCTAAGCAGGGCTCTTCATCTTAGATTTGAAAAAGGGATGGTAGGCCTATCATTCTGTGATTTTGTGGGGACAAGAGAGGAAAAAGCTCTAATGGCACTATATAGACAGAAAGAATGGCCTCGACGGTATAAGGTGACCCTGATCTTAATTGTTTAGGTTTTTTACCGGGATTAGAACCAAATAAACACAGAATACTTATATGATTCTTCTCTTCATGGTGATTAGAACGGTTCCCATCTGTGGTCACTGGCCCTGCAGAAGCGGAAGGAAGGTCGATGTCCTCTTGAACCTGGAGAAGTGGCAGTGATTCTTAGGGCGATGGGCTATCCTAAAGAAACACAAATTTATGTTGCTTCTGGGCAGGTTTATGGTGGACAGAACCGTATGGCACCACTCAGGAACATGTTCCCAAATCTTGTAAGGCCATTTGCTTGATTTCTTGTGCGATTCCTCTTTGCCAACTGAAAAAATGAAGTCTAGCTGCCAGTGTCAAAGTTACAGACCAACTTAAGAAATTTTGGCCTAATTGACCTCGTTAATGGCTATTTAGAAAATTTATGCATTCTTGATGGGATGCACAAATCAAGTTGTTAAATTCTTTAATAGAAAATAAGATAAAACCTTTTATGAATTCTTTTTCGTGTTATGTCAAAGCAAACATAAAATTTGGACGAGTTCGCTTCCCCTTGTTCTTGATTAGTGGTTTCTTTACATCTGCTTTTGTTTTTTGAAGTTGAGATTTTGAGATGTTTACTTGTATTTTATGTGGAATCATCTCAGCAATGTCATCAACTGGAATTGCCATTGTTTTTCCATTTTTTTGGGGGGATGAACTTTGGTGGAAACAAAATGGAATTTAGCGTAAATTGTCAAACGTGTTCCTGATTCTGTTGGTGCCAAATTGTAAATGGTGGATATGACATGACCGGCAGAGTTGTCTCTGATTATATCCCTATTGAAATGTCTATACTTTGAATTTATTTGCCATGATCATTTCAAGGTTTTGTAACAGGTGACGAAGGAGGAGTTGGCAAGCAAGGAGGAGCTGGATGGCTTCAGGAAGCACGTGACGAGTTTGGCGGCCCTCGACTTCTTGGTCTGCTTGAAGTCTGATGTGTTTGTGATGACCCACGGTGGCAACTTTGCGAAACTGATAATTGGGGCCCGCAGGTACATGGGTCACCGTCTCAAGTCCATAAAACCGGACAAGGGGCTCATGTCCAAATCGTTTGGGGACCCTTACATGGGCTGGGCATACTTTGTGGAAGATGTGGTTGTTACCCACCAGACGCGGACTGGATTGCCTGAAGAAACCTTCCCTAACTATGACCTATGGGAGAACCCTTTGACTCCTTGCATGTGTAGAGCCTGACCTTGGCACTTTTAACTTCGAAGTTTCATTCTTGAGAATCAGTCTTTGTATCAACGGGATAGGGGACTGGATGCCTATAAATGGTCGTATAATACAATTTCATTGAGTTCAAGTCAAAGGAATGAGGATATTCTGAATTGCACAGGATAGTTAATACAATTTTAGGAGGTCGATCGGTGGAGATAATGAAAAATCATGTGGTCGGTCATTAGGAGTGGCTGTTAGGAGAGGGTCTGGATGCCACCATTGAAGGCCTTTTGGGGGAACAGTTTACAGTTTTGTATCCTTACAAATTAGCACATTTTTAATATATGCTGTTCATTATTGTATATTATGAGTAAAGTGAGATGATCATAGCGTCTGTTGTGACGATATTCCCTAAACAGTTTTTCCTGACTGTAACGAGTGATTATTCAGTGTTCATAGAGCAACACACTGTCATCTATGGATGGGCAGTTTATTACATGTTGATTAAAATACTAACTGAAAAGTGATGGACATCGCCTTATGAATCAATAACTATTATGCTTGAGCAATACCTAAATTTGCTCCAAGAGCAATAAAGCAATGAATAATTATTTGACCGTAACAAAGGGGAGATCTTGTTCTCGACCAATTGATTAGCCAGTAGCTATTGTCTCTAGGCAATAGCAAAAAGGCTAAGACATTATCCCTAATTTAGTACCTCTTTTTCTATCTGGCAAGTTTCCATTGGACCTGAAGCAACTAGTTAAAGTGTGTTGAATTGAAATGAGTAATAATATGAATTTGTAAATTTAGGCAATGATGACTTATATGCTTATTTATATTTAGTTACTTTTGTCTTTAGTTATTTTTTTGTTCATTATAATTTTTTACTTTTTTGATTATTCTGATTGAGACGAGGGGGAAAAAAGTTTTGATTTTTTCTTTAGTGGTTTGTTTATCATTTGATTAAACATTTAAAACTGTTTTCATTAAGATGAACTAAAAAAAGTAAAAAAAAAAATTATACTAAAAATAAATAAATAAAAATAAGTCCAATCATTAAATTTTATCCTGAAAGAATTTATCTAAATCGTAATACTATATACATAAATTTCTAATAATTGATTAACCACAAAAATTAAATTTTGACCTACTTTATTTAAATGGAATTCTTGACTTTATCTAAATGGTGTTCCTTAAAGTGTTTTTTCGTTTCATCTATTTTTTTTTTGGGAGGTCATGTAGAGGTTCTATTTTATTAGCTTATTTTGGGATAAGTTTCGTTAAAAAATATATATTTTATTTGGTCCTTTTGTCTTGTTATTACTAAAATTACTTTTACTTTAAAGATTCCATTCGCACTATCTTAAATCTCCCAAACTTGATAACCATTATCCTAAATTTCTCGCCAAAACAGAGGGATATGCACTTCAACTGATTTTTCAATTTTTTAAGATATTGACTCGAAGATCTTTGCGACTTTATTTTAAAAATAACTCATCAATTCATCTCTATCGAACGATGAAGAATGACTCAAGAGTAAGTAATGAAAATCGAATATTGTATTTTCATTCGTGAACCATATGTGCGATAATCTCGGCATTTAGCATTCTCTTTGCATTTTTGAATCGTATTAGAGGTTTTCATTGAACTCATTATGTAATATTTATCCCATATTGTCTCCAATTTTCACGTTGCGCATAAATTGTGTTCGATTTTCTTATTTATTTTGTCTCATACTGAAATGATAAATTTTCATTACTGAATTCTCAATTGAAAGTATTTTCATTGTAGCGTGTTGACATTCATAATAAAAATATTCTCATTAAATTATGACAATCATAATCGTATTTTATCATAAATTATTAAATGATAATGTAACGTAGTGAGAATATTCATAATAAGAATATTCTCATTTTTTATTGTAACGTGTTATCATTCTAAAAATTAACCGTTACAATAAAAAAATTGTACAAGATTGCACTATGTTCTTATTCGCAAATAAATTCTCAATAGAATGTGTTAAACTATTAAATGAGAATGTGGCATAGGGAGAATATTCATAATAAGAATATTCTCATTAAATTGTGACGTAATGTTGTGAATTAATTTCTATTGGATATTGATTATTTGAAGATTTTTTTACATGAAAAAATTACAAAAATGAGAACATATTGCTATGAGAACTCATGAGATTATTCTCAATGGAAAGTGCTCTCATTGACATTTATAATGAGAACGTTTTCATTAAACTGTGACGTTCATAACTGTATTTTATCATTAAACTATAAAATGAGACTGTGACGTAGTGAGAATGTTCATAATCAAAATGTTTTTCATTAAACTATGACATAATGAAATATTCTCATTATACAACGAAAAATCAAATTCACATTAAGGATGTACCGTAACTGCAAACTTATGACGTTACTAAAATGGCATTTTCAAAATTCAAAATAGAAAAGTTCAGAATGGAATTTATCAAAATTTAAAATGGAATTTATGGCGCTACCGAAATTCAGAATAGAAAAATTCAAAATGAAATGTATTAAAATTTAGAATGAAAAAATTCATAATAAAATTATAACGTTACCAAAACTCAGAATAATAAAGTTCAAGATGAAATTTATAGCGTTACCAAAATGACTTTAATATACAAGGAATCTCTTGATATTAAATATGGTATTTCAAAATTTAAAATACTATATATAATCTGTATGCCTGTATATATATATTCAGAAACATGTAAAAGGATATTTTCATCTCATATTTTGATATAATTTGAAAAAATGATCTATTGAGTTATTCGGTAAGTAATTGAGATCAATCCCAAAATAAGTTTATAATATAGTACTCATAATTAATTTATTTTTAAAAAACTTGTTTATACATTTTTACTTTTTTAGTTTTTTTTAGTTTTCATAACAATAAAAATTTAAAAAATATCATCAATTGAACTAAAATAAAGCGTTTCAGTAAAAGAAAAAAAATAACTATTTCACACGGTACCTCGGTGTACCCATCTATATATCTAGACTAATTATTATATAAAACAAAACATTATGGAGTCTTCAAGCTCTAAAGTTTCATCCGGTGTTTTTAAGAATTTATGATTTTTTATATTCAAAAATTATTGTATCACAATCTGATTGGCCTAACTTAGAATCTTTTCAAAACTTGAGTTTTAAGATTAATGTAATCATATATATGCTTTATTTTATATTACTATCCTAATATAACTACTTTTAAAATTTACTATTATCTTTTAAATTTAAATTGATTCAAAACTGAATTCTACTTAAAATTGAATGCTTTTAAAATATAAAATTAAATTTATTATGGATTAATCAAAATATTTTTCAGATATACCTATTTTTAAAATTTGATATTTATTTACTAAAATTATTATATAAAATAAAATATTATTGTTTCTTTAAATTTCAAAGTTCTATTTGGAGTTTTTAAGAGTTTATAATTATTTTTCGATATTCAATAATATATCTTACAATTTAATTAGCCTAAATTCATATTATCTAAATTCGAATCATACCAAAAAAATTAAGTTATTTTAAAATCTAAAATTCATATCATTTTATCTTAGATTAGTTCAAAATCTTTAAATTAATATTATGAAGATGATCGAAATATTTATTTTAAAATATATACTTATTCAAATTACTCGATGAGATAAATTAAAAAATTAAAAATATTTAATCAAAATATGAAAAAAAATTATTAAAAACAAAAATACCCAACATAAAATTTTGCTAATTGGCTCATTTTGATTTTTTCTTTATTTTTTTTCATATTTTGATATTTTTTTTAGTATTTTAAAAAATATAATAATTTAACTAAATAATAATAAAATACTAAAAACAAAAATAAACAATTATCTCGAAAGAAACCTTTATCTTTGTCTTTTTACAGTAACCCAACCGCAAATTAGACGTCAATTATAACCCGTCGCCCAATATCATGACAATCAAAAAGACACAAATTTAGACATCACGCCGTTCAAGAATCGCTCTCTCCGTTAAATGTTGTCTCCAATGATCATCGATTTATACTTTCCATTTTTTCTGATGGTCATCCATCTGTAATTCAACACTGTTCCAGTCTTGAACTGCCAAAGGCAAAGCGACCATGAAGGCCTTCGTTTTCAGTTCTTTCTGCTTGTTCTTCGCTCCGTTTCTTCTCCAAAGGTCATATTCTTAATCTCTCACATTCTAATGTCTTTGGCCTTTATTTTTCCTCAATTGATTGGTAGCAAAGGAAACCCATTTCACATAATGATGTTAGTTATGATTTTATCTATTTGAATTGGTACTAATCTTTCTTTTTCCTGGAATTGAGCTTACCCAAGATTGAGACGATCCAAATCCTGGTATTAATAATATCCAATTAATGGCATTTATGAGTGACTTGAATCCGTGGACAAATATCATTCCTTCTTTTTTCTTGTCCTTTTGTTGAATGCTTCCGTTTGTTGATCCATATTTCTTGGATTTTCTGAGGTTGTCTTGCTGGGTTTATTAGTTTAATAAAGCCAAATCTGTTATTACCCATTTCAGGGTATTCTCTAATGGACAGCCAGATCATGCTGGTTTTCCGCCTAGGGGTTGGAACTCTTATGATTCCTTTTGCTGGACCGTATCTGAAGAAGAGTTTCTGAACAATGCGGAACTCGTGTCGCAGCGATTGAAGGCTCATGGATATGAGGTCTTTAACATCATTTAATAACCATATAAATGAGATCAGATGAGTTCGATTTTGTTTGCCCATCTGACAACGTGGTGGTTGAGCAATGCTCTTTCCATTGGTCTAAAACGAGAGTTCACCGTACATTTAGTAGTGGAGCTTATAATTTAACGCAATAGAATGGTGGGTACTGTTCATCCACGCTGTCACATGGATGAACAAAATTTATTTTTAGATTAGATAGAACTAATGCTCTTTTTTCTTTTTTTCCTTTGTGATTCAATATTGTAGTATGTTGTGGTGGATTACCTCTGGTATAGGAGGAAAGTTGAAGGTGCTTACACTGATTCTCTGGGATTTGATGTAATTGATGAATGGGGTAGGATGATTCCTGACCCTGATAGATGGCCTTCATCCAAATCTGGGAAAGGGTTCACTGAAGTAGCTGCGAAAGTTCATAGCATGGGTTTGAAGTTTGGGATTCATGTTATGAGAGGTATAAGTACGCAGGCTGTCAATGCAAATACACCCATCTTAGACACCACCAAGGTATTTCTATCAGTCCTACTGTGACTCAATTCTTTTCTATCTTATTGAATTAGATGATTCCACATTCTTAAAATTTATCAATGGTACAAAACTGTAGAAATTGCATCCAAGATCTGGTAAACATGTCTTTGTTGGTGAATCACTTATGTTTTGAGTTCTGAATGTAAATTATGTAAGATTATTAGATAGAAGAAAGTGAATGGCAATAGTGAGCTAGGAAGAGAATCATGTAGTGATTTAGAACTACTGCTTTACATCTCTGTTTCAAATTTTCCTTCAGGGAAGTGCTTATGAGGAATCTGGCAGGCATTGGCATGCAAAAGATGTGGGGTTAAAGGAGAGGGCTTGTGCATGGATGCCACATGGTTTCATGAGCATTAATACCAAGTTGGGTGCTGGAAGAGCCTTCTTGAGGTCACTGTATCAACAATATGCAGATTGGGGCATTGATTTTGGTAATTCAAATTAACCAGGCAGAAAACCATTCTGTTTTTTTTTTTTGGCATGACTCCTAGTACCTTCTTTAGTATGAATTGAGTTAACGTTGCAATCAGAAGTGGAAGGAAGGAAAGTATTTGGTTATGTTTTACATGAAATTGACAACTGCTTTGTTTTGTATTCTGTTTGAAATGAGGCTAATTTTTTCTTTCAATTGGGAGTTTGGGACATTCTGCTGTTCAGATGCTTTTTACCTATAATGTGTGGTGATGAGTTCATTATCTTTAACCCATTTCATTGGGCAGGCTTTATGCCTTAAATGCAATTGGAGCGAAATAGAATTACAATACTTTCTCAGGGATGACTCAAAGTCCATCTAATTGATGCAGTGCAACCTTATTATTTTTATATGGAAAATTCATAGTTTTCTATAATAAACTGATCTTGACAGTCATTATAATAGCTCCTAACTCATTTACCCCATCTGTTCTCTTCTCAGTGAAACATGATTGTGTATTTGGTGATGACTTGGATCTAGATGAGATAAGCATTGTATCAGAGGTATGTACAATGCCTCTTTTCTATTGTAATTTTATTGATATGTTCTGTTTGGGGGGAGTTCATATGTTGATAAGGGACTGCAAAGTGAAGACGTGTTATATATCTTTTCATCCTTGTAGGTTTTGAGGGGACTTAATCGCCCCATCCTGTATTCCTTATCTCCAGGAACTAGTGTGACACCGACCATGGCAGAGGATGTAAAGGGCCTAGTTAACATGTATAGGATAACAGGGGATGACTGGGATTCATGGGGAGATGTTGCCTCCCATTTTAATATTAGCAGGTGAATAAAGACTTCAGCTTGCTGGTTTGGTAGTTCTGAGTTATCTATTTTCTCTTCTCCATTTATTGCTTGTCCTCCTCCGTGTAACGTCTAGCTCAAAATTTTTTCAGTTTAGATTCTTTACTTTAATTCTCCTTTTTCTTACTTCCACCCTGTGTATTCAGCAATCATTTCCCTTTCTTTTTTACCATGTATTATCTCCTCCTCTTCTGTATCAGGGATTTCGCTACTGCTAATATGATAGGAGCTCAGGGCTTGCTGGGAAAGTCATGGCCTGACTTGGATATGCTACCACTGGGTTGGCTTACTGATGCAGGTACAACTCTTAGCGGACCTATTCTTGGTGTCATATTCTCTGCTCAGAAAAGGCTTGGCCCATTCGCTTTGTGGGAGTGGGTGTGAAGGAGCATTTGTCTTGCCCTTTCAACAAATGGCACTTTTAGACAATCCATTTACTCCGCTGTAAGCTAGTGAAATGCTTGGCCATTTGGCTTAAAGGGGTAGGTGAGATAGAATGACTTGGTAACCTCGCTGTTGTGATCCAAGAATTGATTCATTTGATTCTAAATGCTAGGAAGATGCTCCACTCCCTATTGGGAGATCACTGGTAGGATATGGTGTCTTCAATATTTTAAGCTTGTATCCATTAGATAACTCTTTGTAATTGGGAAATGCCTTGATCATTTTTACTTTGTGGGGACTAGCAAGATAGGATGAGGCAACCATCCTGCATTACACTATAAAACAATGTTGAACTGGTGATCTACACGCTCAGCTTAGAGGGTGGTACATTAGCGTACGCATAATCTCATGGTTACAACACATTATTGTGAAGCACAGACACACGCTTAATTCCTGGTTCATTTAGTTTCAGGGACAAAGATATCACCTAGATGATAGATCTGTCCTAATTAACAACTTTCATGATATATATTTGACGTTGTGGCCTTGGAATACCAAAGCAAAACAATATTGTACTATATCCTCCATATTTTAAAGTTCATTTGGAAACTTGGAAAGGATGAAAGCCTTACTAATTGGATGTACTAACTTATTAACAGGTTCAAATGAAGGTCCACACAGAAGTTGTAATCTTTATCTAGACGAGCAAAGAACTCAGGTATGTTGATGTAGGTACTAATTAAACTGTGCTTGTTTATACACACGCCTCATGTTCAGGTAACTGCAACAGATGACTTTGTGGTCCATGGCCAAGTCTCCTCTCATGTTTGGAGGGGATATGAGAAAGCTTGATGACACCACATTCAATCTCATTACTACCCCTACTCTACTAGAAATAAACTCCTTCAGCTCAAACAATATGGAGGCAAGTGAACTTATCTATTCTTGTAATTTCGTATTCTAGTAATTGACAAATAGAGTCATAAAATACTATTTTGTTGCACGCAGTTTCCTTATGTTACTGGCACAAATATTCTACGGTTTAGAAACCACGGCCTGAACTGGTATTTAAGAAGTTTGGAAGATATGGATGCACGAGATACAGAGATTTTTGGTCTCAATAAATGTATGGATCCCAAGGCAAAAGGTTGGTTCATTAAAGCTCTTGATAATGACATTGAACAAGTCTGTTGGAAAGGAAGCTCAAGCAGCAGTTATGAGGCACCTTTTTGCCTATACAAGAGAAAACAACTATTAGCATCGTAATGCTGCTTTACCTTTCCCTGATTCTTTTGCCTATATCACTTGTTGCATGTTCTTTTTCATTATATCTGATTTTGTAGTAGGTTGACTCACTAATGGACATTAATGCAGAGACAAAGATATGATGTATAAGAAGCAATATCAAGCAAAATTTCATTTATTAGCAACTGACACAGTGGAATTTTGCTTGGATGCTTCTCCAAAAACGAAGCTAACTTCCAAAGAGTTCAAGAGAGGTTCATTTTCACCTTGCAAATGGGACACTAACCAGGTATGTTTAGTCCACGACTTATGAAGGGGTAGAAGCTATGATGCGGGATTCTGAAGTTCTTTCATTAAATGAAAGGAATAAAATAAGCATCTTATGGCCATATTTTGGGGGCATTAATAAACTGTGGGATTGTGGGATGTGAACTCCTGTAGAAATTTCTTTTGATTTATACAACTACAACCAGCTTAGTTTATTGGTCGAATATACACTTGTTTCCTTTCTATCTTTTAGGAATTTCTTTTGAATTCAGTTTTCATTTTGTAAATAATAATTTAGCTCATACCCATACTGACATGTCTAGTTAACAGATGTGGGAGTTGAGCTATAATGGAACTCTCAAAAATAGCTATTCTGGTTTATGTGCATCAATAAATATAGTCAAAGGTGATATATTAAAGCTGACTATGTCTCTGTACTAAACATTTTAGTTACTTTTTAACTTCATATCTGCCAAATACTAATTGATCCTTCATGCAGCTGATGCTGGTTTTGGAGGTGTTCGCTCTTGGATTGCTACCGGAAGAAACGGTTTGATTTCCACATAATTGCTGATTATATCAAGTTGAAATAATATTCTAGATTGTTTCAAAACAACTTATAGGAAGAATGAGTTCTGAGAAAGCCCTTAGCCAAAAACAAAAGTGTTTTGGATAAGAAGTTTGGATTAAGTGAAAACCAAGTATGCATTGATAACCAAGTGAAAGATTACACCATTTTCCCCTGGTTTCGTAACTCCTACAGAAACCATCTTTTGAAGGGCATATCCATACAAATTACAGCATTTTGTTGACCAATCAAAAGATGATGGAAAATTACTAGAAATTTATTTCTATGATTGTTCCAATATGTTGCGTGACACTACTTGTGAAAATACTAATCAATTTCGTTGTACTTGGAGTAGTCCATAAATGGCCAGGGCTTAGTTAAACCAAGGCACTTGCAGAGCCTTGTATTTGAAACATTTGACATATGGCTCTCTCTCTCAAGGCCATAGATAGTATTTCTCTACAATGCCTGCTACATCCACGGCTGTTGCAGTGTTTCACTATGATGAAGAATGAGAAGTTACATCGGAATTTTCCTACGCTACAATATATCTATCTAGGGTTACAACTCTCTGAAAAATACTAAACTACTCTTAAAATAATTCGTCGCGAATGTGTGGTTCGATTTACATTACTTATCACAGTCCACACAACTAAACAATATCAACCACTAACCGTATAACTATATAAGTGAGAGATAAATTAGCATGCCTGAAATTCATTTCTTGGTTTATGTTAACTGATTTTGTTGCTGTTTCAATCTTATATTGTTCTTTCTTTGCAGGAGAAATATATGTTGCTTTCTTCAATTTGAATCCTGGAAAGACAGTAATATCTGCAAAGACATCAGACCTGGCTAAAGTTCTTCCTGGTAGAAATCTGAATAATGTTTCTTGTATGTGCAAAGAGGTATGGAGTGGGAAAGATTTGGGAGAAGTGAAACACACGATATCAATGCCAGTCGAAATGCATGGATGTGCACTGTTCGTGTTAAATTGCAGTTAGGTGTTTCCTTTCTTATGCAGTCCTTTCGAGTCATGCTCTATGAAAGCTTTGTTGTATGTATACTTTGATCATGCATCAAATTTAAACCATTTTGGTTAGCAGAATCCAGAAAAACAGTCGCAGAAAGTACACAAAATGTGAATTGTAAGGTGTCAATCAAATCAACTGTAGTTTTGGCTGAATATTTTAGTTTCCTTTTTAGTGTAGATATGATTGCTGTAAATCTG
>JAOTRH010000002.1:1353274-1366518 GCA_034768845.1 Heliamphora exappendiculata
AATGGCCAATTCAATTGTAATTGAATCTGCTATTTGAAATCTAGATTTCAATGGCCAATGAAATTCACAGATTCCAATAATTTCCACTCTCCTTCCATCTGTGTTATCAAAGAGTTCTGGTGCCCCTAAAGATAACAATGGAGCAGTGTGAGAAGAGATGGGGTGTCTTATTCCCATTTTCTATTTCATCAAACTAATGGTGAGAGAAATATTAAAAAAATAAAAGGGATCAAGAATAATTCTTAAATTTTAAGAGAGTGATAATAAAAATTATAAATAATAAAAAAAAAATAAATGATAAATTATTAGAACAACTATGTAAAAAATAAAGATGAAAATAAGAGATGAATAAAATATTTTTATACTTTAGTCTAAGAAGTTTTTGGTGATCTTATTGGCGCAAGATCTTTCAAGATTTTTCACGCATACTTGGTAGAGATTCAATTCAATCTGGAAGGCTTAATATTGTTTTAAAATAAATTTTAAATATGTATTCATATTTTTAAAAAAAATTATTTTATATAATGAGACAAGTCTAGATAAAACGAGATTGAGAACGTATATACTATCGCCACTTGTTTCCTATCGGAGGACGAAAAAACTTGTACATAGCATAGCCGAAATGTATAGGGCGAACTAGTATTGAAGAAGAAAATACCGCCGTTACTCTATTTGTTATTGACAATAAAAAAAATTCATACAAAATTGCACAAGAATCATATAGGGTAAGGGCGAGATAATGAATTTGTCATCTCATAGTTAGTGATCAATAGATAACTTGGAATGATAATAGGGCGGGTTTGGAGTTCTCTATTCTCGTCTCTTAATTTATCAGGTGAGATAATGAATTTGTCATCTCATAGTTAGTGATCAATAGATAACTTGGAATGATAATAGGACGGGTTTGGGGTTCTCTATTCTCGTCTCTTAATTTATCAGGGTAGGAGTAGTATTAGAAAAAAATATTGAAAAGAAGGCTGGGCGAACACATGTTAGGAATAATTAATAAATCCTAAAAGTAATGATACTCATGAACATGTATAACTAAAATGATGAAAAATTAAAAAAAAATAAAGAACAAAATAAGATATAAATATAATATTTTTATATTTAGACTTATTATATTTTAAAAAAAGTAACTTCATATATGAATTTGTAAATATAAGATTATTCAATTTATATAATTGGTAATAGTACAGGAAAGCAAATATTGTTTTCATCTCACTTATGTTCCGATCGACAACTAAAAGTTAATTTTTTTTTTGTATTTTTAGCAAAAAAATTAAATTGAGTTCAAAGTAAGTTGTTCAGTAATTTTGCTTTTAAACTAACTTTTGAGGTTGATTGCTTAGGTAAAAAGTTAATTTTTTTGTTTTTTGTTCAAAATGAATAATTTTATCCTTATATATATATTTGATATTAATAATTATATGCAGTTGGTAGTGATAGCAAATAAGTTATAAATAAGAAAAATTATTATATTTTTAAAGTGGTGAGAGTTTGAATAGAATATTTTAAGAGTTTGTATTTTGGTTTAATTTTTTAATTTTCTAATTTTTTTGCCTTTTTATCAAATGAGAAACTATCCAAAAAGCCAAAATTTCCAATCAAGACTTTATTAACGGAATCGAAAAAATTCCTAAAAAAGGAACCTGGAGCACTTAGGGGCAAATGGAAAAAAATTGTCTATCTCTATGCTTAATGGGTCTATAATGTTTACGGGGAGTTTTTTCAACCATAAAATATGTTAATTAAACATTTCTTTAAATGGTAAATAAAAAAATAAAAAAAAGACCGGCCTTATCTCTAGTTTTTAATCGAATTAGATCTGTCCAGTCCACCGAATTTTAGGTCTAAGGTAGGTCCACTTCGATTATTTGAACTGTTTATTTTATTATTTTTTATTGTTTAAATTATGTATGCAAAAATTTAAATTGATCAAATATCGTTAAGTGTATGAACAAATTAGATTTGTGTTAAAAAACTTAATAGTATTTAAACTTAACTGTTGATTTTTTTAATACAAATATGATTTGTTCATATATTTAACGATATTTAATAAATTTAATATTTTGCATAGATGACTTTTACGCTAAAAATAACAAAATAAATTATTAGAATTATTAAAATAAGCTCATCTTGAGTCCGAAATAATCCCAACATAACCTTTTCATTCCAATTAAGGCCAGAAGAGAAGCGTCCCCACTCCTCCCGCCAAAAAAAAAATCATATAATTTAAAATAAATTATCAAGATTCATTTGAAGTGTATTTTACTACTTATAATTCATTTAAAATATGGCCCACAATTTACTGAATTTTAAAATTTTCGTCTTTTTAAGCCCTTAACTTTCAAAACCCTTCAAATTTTACATTTTTTTTGTTTAAAATAAACTAGTAATGATGATCCAAATTATTCATCACATAAATTATACTAAAAAAATTATTTACGTAAAGATTTAATTTAACCAAATACCAATTAGTACATGTACAAATTGTATCATTTTATGGTGGGCTACTATATAACTATTGGAGTTATCATTTTGAGCCCAATTAGGACCCAAAAAATAAAGTATTAAAAGGTAAATGAGAAAAAAAGAGATGTGATCCTAGTCTACCCCTACAAGTAACTTTTCTGTTAAAATAGATTTATCTTACCTTTTCCAAAAGCAACTAAGAATTTCCCATATTTCTCCCTCTCTCGCGCACACAAACATCTCCCAAAAGCGCATAACTGAGGTCAATAAATATTTCCATTCTGGGCATTTTCGTCCCCACAATTCACACACACACGCCAACCAACCACCAACAACTGTAATCCTTCACTTCCGCCGCATGTTCTCGGAGCTCCGCCCCCACTTAACGGAGCCCTAGCTTTCTCTCTCTCTCTCTCTCTCTCTCTCTCAAACTAATTTTACTCACAATCATTTTCCAATCATCAGATATATAGATAAATCTATATATATCTTCTTCTCAGATCTACAAAAATGTCGAAACCTTGGGGAAATATCGGCGCATGGGCAGCCGAAACGGAGCGAGCGGAGGCCGAGGAGCAGGAGCAGGCGGCCGCCGCGGCGGCGGCGGCTGCGGCGGGAGGTGGCGGTGGCAATTCGCAGAGCTTTCCGAGTCTGAAGGAGGCGGCGTCCACAAAGCAGAAGAAGAAGAAGATGAGCTTGCAGGAGTTCGCGATGCAGACTTCTGTGGGCACCGGCATGGGTGGACGGAGAGATCCGGCGGCATTTGATTACAAGGGTTTGACGCCGGACGAGATTCTCCGGCTTCCGACCAGACCGAAAGAGCGGTCCGCGGAGGAAATGGATTACAGACGGCTTGGTGGAGGGTTTTCGAACTACGGCCGGTCCGGTACTCTAACGGGGCGGGCGCAGCGCGATCGAGACGGCGATGGGGATGCTTCTTGGGCTTCTGGTCGTAGGTCTTATGGTGGATTTAATGACGATCGTAGGTCTCAACCACCACCTCCTAGGGCTTTGGATTTCGACCAACCATCGAGGGCGGACGAGGTTGATAATTGGGCAATGGCGAAGAAAACACTACCGTCTGTTGATTCTGGGCGTCCTAGTCGGTATAATTCGCTTGGTGGCGGCGTTGGTGGGGGAATCTCTAGGGCTGACGAGGTTGATAATTGGGCAGCTGGGAAGAAGCCAGTCTCCGTCAGATCTTCAACTTTTGGTACAAATTTCCGTGATTCAAGGCCAGAACCTGATAGGTGGAACAAGGGAGAATTTCGAGATGTGGAACGAGAACGTCCGAGATTGGTGTTGAATCCACCGCGGGGGGAGGGAGCTCTGGTTGAGCCGGCGAAAAGTAATAAGCCAAACCCTTTTGGGGCTGCGCGGCCTAGGGAAGAGGTTTTGGCGGAGAAAGGTTTAGACTGGAAGAAACTGGACATGGAAATTGAGGCAAAGAAATCGAGCAGACCTACGAGTTCGCAGTCTAGCAGGCCTTCAAGTGCGCAGTCGAACCGGTCGGAAAGTTCAGCATTGCAGGGAATGGAAGCTGCAATAAAGCCCAGGCCAAAGGTGAATCCTTTTGGGGAAGCAAAGCCGAGGGAAGTTTTGCTTGAACAGAAAGGTATGGATTGGAGGAAAATTGATTTTCAATTGGAGCATCGCGGTGTTGACAGGTTCGTGCTGTACGTGTTTTTGTGCTTTCCTTTGATAATCGCTGATGATATGCTCGGAGTGTTCCATTTTATTGCACCTAGACTTTGCGCCAAAAACCTTTCTGGAAGTTGTTCCATTGATTTATGGCTATCAGCTCTTGGAAAATGCTCGGGTGCTGGCCGTATTAGCTATCAATGTCCGTCTATTTTTACCCTTATAGTGGTTATTTGATGTCTTGTCATTTTTTGTGATGAAGCAGAAATGTTTTGTGAAAGACTGCTTTATTTCCATCCTTTATTTATTGCTTCATTCGAAAGCTACAGCATTCAAGGTCATAGATAAATTGCAGCTATATGACGTGATGAATGATCAATAAAGTTGGGTTATTCATTTCCATATTGGTTGTTTTAGGAACTCTTAATTCATCTTGTTAATAATCCTAATTTCCTATTTAGCTCAACCATTGGGTATTTACATAACCTAATGCTAACCAACCTCTGGGACGTCTTGAGATTTCCCTCGTTAGAATAGAGTTGGGCAATTTGTTGTCCTCTTCTCATCTGTAATGTGTTTATGGAATGATTAAAAGATGGCACTTGTATTACATTGTATATAATTTGTGATTGGGAATCTGGGATTGGATATTGCTTTTGTGAATGGTGGTGGCAAGCATAAAGAAATGAAGTATGGTAATAACATTGTAACCTAGGTTTCTACAGACAATGAGAAGGTTTGGGTTTTGATTGGGGTTCTCTGCTCACATACTCTTTCGAAATCGCTACCCTCCCTGATCCTAGCTAAGTGATGATGGGGTAATGGTTGAAAATCGCAAGGGCTATCTGTAGATTGTGCTGTTCATATTTGTTGCTTGATACCATTCTACTCTGTTTGGCAAAGATTTAATAGCGATTTGCATTGTGTATATGTTCGCGCTCGGCGTCACAAGGGTCGAGTTTATTTTTCCATTCCTACATGCGTTTTTCAGAATTGGGGGTTCTTCCCTGGTTGCAAACAAATCAGATAATAGTTATGTTACTTACTGAAAACTCCCTTTGCTACTTTGCTGGTTTTGTTGCTTTTAACGATCACGCCATTTCTGCATTACATTGCTTAGGGCAACATCTCAGCAAATTAAACCCTATTCTAAAAAAGATTTTGTAATCTGCAAATCTCAATCAACTTTTTAGAGGGGAGAAAAGCTTGAATCAAGTTCAGTTCATCTATTAAATATACATTGAAGGTTTTTCATGCCCCAACTAGTAAGGGATCACTTCAATTCTACTTATTTTAGCCATGAAAACTTTGCATTCCACTACGCAAATGATGTCTCCTATGATGAGTGTTTGTCAGACAAAACAGATCACCATGTCTCTAATATTCTTATTGATCAAGATTGTACCTTGGGTGGCAAACTAACTGCCAAATAAATGAATTTTGATTTTTCAATCTTGAATGTCGTGCTGACAGTAAAGAGGTAGATGGGCAGCTTGCTAGTGGTGGGGTTGGCTCCCTCAAACAAAGTTGCAATGGGATTAGCTCCATCGATCGAAATGGACCAAAGGAAAATGTTGTGCAATTTTTTGTGGACTAGGATTTTGGACTGATTAAGGTGAGCACAACTCAAACTCAATCCACTTCTTGGAATAATCTTTTTGATAAGGAAAAATATGTAATGAAATTAGCAAAAAACATGGAGAAGTTTTCCATGGGTTATGAGAAACATGAGGTGCAAGTACCTCTAGAGATTTCTAAGAGTGGTTGTCTTAAATGGGAACATTCTATTGTTGGTTCTTTTATTGTTAAACAGTTATCTTTCTTCTATGTTAAATCTTGTGCCCAAAAGTTATAGAAAGATAATCTCGATAGTGTTGTGTCTTTGGACAATGGTTACTTTATTTTCAAAATTAAAGATGGGGATGATTTGAATTCTATCCTTGAGAACAACTCTTACTATTTTGGAAGTAAATTGATCATTATAAACAATAGCATCCCACTATGCATCTTGTCAAGAATCTTTTCTCTACGAGTCCGGTTTGGGTCAAGTTCTACAACGTATCTCTTGAGTTGTGGATGGATGATGGCTTAAGTTATGTGGCTAATTTCATTTGGCAATCCTCTTTACCTTTAAGTTATACAATCTCTTAGCCGTGTGACCTTTGCAAGGGTTTAATATTGAAATTGGGGCAAACAAGCTTAATTTGGGGTATGGGGATCCTTATGAGATCAAAGTGGAGATTCCTTAGAAGATGCAAGTGTGTGAAGTGTAAAGTTTTTGATCATTCTACCAAGTCTTGCCCTAAGATGTCTATGGCTCATGTTTCTAGTAGCTCCAAATGCATGCAAGTTTGGAAAGATAAGGAAGTTTTGAGACGAAGTTGAGAGTGGCAAGTGGGAAGAGTTGAAAAGAGAAAGAGTAATGGTGTCAATATTGCTCCCCCATTGGATGGGAAAAGTAAAGTTAGTGTTTCTACATCTTTTAATTATTTTGATGTTCTATCTTCAAGCTCTTCTAAGAATGACGACGCTTGCAAGAAGGATGTGTAACCTTCGAGTTTGTCTAAAAAAAGGTATGCCTTATAAAGAGGTAGGTGAATCAAGCGCTGTCCCCTCCCTCATGGGAGGGGTGGCCGAGACCTCTCCATCATCCGAGGATGCCTTGAGGTAGCCTTACGATGAGATACTCTCTTAGAGGGCCCCCAAAGACTCTTTCCAATGGCAGTTTTATCGGTACTTAGAAGACTTTGTCTTCAAGAGGCAGGAATAAGAAAACACTCCTTAAGAAAATTGAAAACCTTTGGATTGCTAGAGAGAAATTAAACCTCCCTTCCATGCCTAAAAGATTTGGTCGTATTTCTTAGATATTTGTCCAAGTGTGTGCCTTCTCGTCGAGTTGTGAGAAGCTTTTCCTTTAGTCTAGCTATTTGGGCTTTGAAAGGACATCTTTTGTAGATAAACTTTTTTAAGGTGTTTACATTGTTTCGGATGGTGTGCTCAACCATCTTTTTATTTTCCTTTTGGGGGGTTTGTATGGAGCCTCGTTTGTATGTCGTCATTTTTTGGTATTTACTATACTTATCTACCCCCCAAAATAAAAAAACCTGTAAGAACATGTTTTCTCATTACCCATTAGTTATAACTCCTGGCTGGTTTTTGCATTATTGGCAGTAGATAAAAATCTCTTAAGTTCTGTTTAATTCAGATGGTGACCGATGGAAAAGAGTAGCTTACAGAAGTGACCTTAACCATTCACTAAAGTCACTGTCCAATAGCATGAATGGCTAACCTGCATTTAGGGTAAGAACGTTATAAGCAAAATCTTGAGGGGTTCTTTAAGAACTGTTTTTAATTGTTTATATTTCAAATTATTATTATTATTATTTTTTTAATGATTCTAAATTCTTGTATCAACAGGGAGAATAATGTAACCCCTTTGTACTTGTTGGTAGATATTGATGATTTATTAGGTCCTTCCTCTTCTTGATACAAGAACTATGGAAGTTGAAGTGTAGTACATATTGCTAACCAAAGCCATAAGGAATTTTCCATACTTATCTTGTTACTTTCTTTAGAATAAGTCGGAGTATTTGTTCATGTAACTTTTGTGGACAGTGTCTGTCGACTAGTTTAGTTTACTCCTACAGGGTTACTGCTCTTGATCCAACGGAATTATTTATGGTTCTATAACTTCTGGAGCACAATCAATCTATTTTTGGTTCTGGGGTATTAGCAAGTTTTTTCCTTCTTTTTTATTTTTTTAAACTCAACACATTGAGATTTGTTAAAATGGATATGTAGTGGAAAAATATGAGGCAAGGAGAGTCTGGGCTTTATCTATAATCAACCTACGATGCTTTTGCTACTTGTTTTAAGTTCATTGTATCTTTTGAAGAATGCTGAGTTTCTCATGAGGCCGATGAACATAAATAGTTTCTCATTGAATTTAGTGGGAAAATTCAGGATGATGAACCACAAGTAGAAGAGTACATCTAGAGAAAAGAATGAAAAGGAAAAGCATGGAGCTTCTCCTGGCCTCTATTTATATCCTTGTTTCTTGCGCTAGAATATTCTGTAAATTAGCTCACTCTTGAGATGATAAAATTTCTGGGCTTGAAGAGATTTGTTCTCCTAATCACTCTAGTCCTTTTCATATTTTGTCTCATTAAATAGAGTAATAGACCAATGTTGAAAATGGAAGTTGAATAGTTCAATCTAGTTAAACCTATGAATGTTTGTGTTACTTTATACTAGAATGTTACTATTGCTTTATAATAGAATGTTACTACTGCATTATGCTACTTCATAAGCTTGAAGTACTGAAAAATCAACCACACCACATCAAAATCTTGAAAATATTTGTCATCTATCCACATTGTTGAAAGCAGGAGGAACTAGATGAATACTCACTAGTAACTGGAATATGCTGGATTTGCACCTTCTGGTACTTTCTCTGTGCTTGCAAGTGCAAATCACACCTCAACCAACCACAACCGAATTAGCAGTTCGCGTGAAATCAGACTAAACCAAGGTCCGAGAGGCCTTTGGTAATAATTGAGATCCCTTCCATTCAGACAAGAGACGACGCATGCTTCACAAGGGGGTTTGGAAATAGCCTAAAGCAAGGGGTCTATCTGAAGAAATACAAAATTGGTAGTATCAAAAGATTTTTAACTCGTCGTCAAAATTTAGTAGGTTGCATTCGTATTTCCCCCATTTTCTTCCTCTAGTTTAACCTAGAATGATCTGCAAAATATACCATTTTCATGCAAGATAACTATATGAAACTTGTGATATAGACAACATATAGAATTTGTGATGGTTTTGATCAAGTACAACTTGTATGTTTGGGATTCTAAAATGTGGAAGAAGCGTTCTAGGGTTTCTGCTTAAAAAGAGTGAGTTTGGTTATGGTCTCTAAAGTGAGAAGTTCCTAGATTTTCTAGGACTAGTGCTAAAAGTTTGTGGACTATGGATTTTTTTTAATCGGTAAATACACACACATCCACACCTTACATTTGATAAGGTTTGAACTTTCCACTTCTCATTTCGGAATGTGACACCCATATCATTGGGTTAAAGGCCTCTAAGCCGCTTGAGTTGTGGACTATGGAACAATACAAAGAAGGCAGCAGAATAAAATGCAATATTTACAGACAAAAGAATTCGGTTATTAGGAGTATAGTTGTCAAATTGAGAATCGAATTGTATATCGAAATTACCTTTTCTCGAATCGTGCATCATATCGAATCGTGAATCGCAAAGATTCAGTTATAATTTCTAAAATACATCAAAAAATATATTTAAAATAGTTAAATATTAAAGATGCATTATAAATATGAAAAAGTTTAGTCATAAATCAATAAAGAACTTGTTTTGAATGATGAGCATATAGTGTAATAGGTAACATGTTTGTATCTAGGGCAATAGATGTGAGCATGAGCTTTATCGTGATTAATGATCCTATATTGTATTACTAATTATGTTATGATTTATAACAATTTGTAAACACATTTTTAGATTCGGCAGCATCCAACCCAAATTTAATTGGCAATGTGTGGGGAGATATTTAAATTATATGAATTAAACTTGAATAGCTTAAAAAAATGATGTGGGATGTCTCTAATCCTCCCCTGCATGTGTCGCTCGGTTGCATGTGAAGATGATATAAAAATGAACGAAATGAATGAAATAGACGCAGGATAAAAACTTAACTTGTGAAATCACCCCGCACAACTTTGATACTAATTATACTATGTTGGAATTTATAGCCATACAATCCAAAACCAATTACTATTTGGTAGAGTGACATTTAAAATATATAAATAAAGTTGAGTGGCTTATAAAAGTGATGTGGATCAAGTCTCCATAATGTAAAATTATAAGTTAGAATAAACAAGAATCGAGACTTGTTTGACGTTGAATCGATTCTTTATTTTATCGAATCGGATCATATTGAATTGTGTGATACGTATCGTCAATCGTTTTATTCTTGCTTTAGCTAATTCACCCCACCGATACGAATCGATTGCTAGATGTATCGAACCGAATTGTACGATACATATTATGAATCGTACAATTCTGATAACAGAGATTGGGGGGATACTTCTAATTAGGTTTTGGTTTTGGCGTTTAAAGCCCAGGAAAGGGAATGGTTGTAATTGATCTAGGCTTGAGTCACCAGACTTTTGGGATTGAAAGGGACCTTTTTTGGGGTTGTGAACGGTAGTCATAAGTTTTTGTGAAAGAGAGTAAGTGGAAGAAAATGAAGACTTAGGACTCTCATTTGAATTCCTTTGGAATGAACTCCTATGGTATGGCAATATGACAGAACACGTAAGTTCTCGAAGTTTCAAATATTCTCAAAGTACAAATTGTCCTTTGAGTAGATAGACTACGCCCATATTTATGGGCAATTAGACTTCTCTTAATTTTACTAGAAATATGACTTGAACAATTTAGACTTAGATAACATACATGATCCAAAAACGTAACTTGACTTGTACAATAACCCTTGAACCAGAACAATTCTTCGTGAGTAGGCAAATCTAAAACTCACACAAAGTAGTACTCTTGGCTAATAGATGTGATAAATTAGTAATAAACTTTTACAAGTTATACAAGTTAGCAAAGTGCTAACGTGTAAATTTATAAACTCATATCAACTATTAACATGATTCCAAAACTTCCCACGCATGCTCTACATGAAATTCCATTTTTCTCCTTTTTTGTTGACATCCTCTGCATCGCATATTCGCATCCACTTGGGCAGGGAATTATAAGTTGTTTAGTATGCGAATTATAAGCACACCATAACTTTGATGAAAACCCATTTTGTACTTGCATCCATTACCTGGTTTATCCGTAAGCTATATAAAGTTTAGGAAACTCACATGTATAGTGAAGTTATAGAGCCGTTTTAATGAATGTTGGTTTCTTATTTATTTTGCATGATGTGTCCCTGTATCGTGACTAACACCTTTCATGTTGGTTGCTTTGCTAAAAGCCTTATGTTTTGCACTGTTTGTTTTTGTTACATGTTGGTTTCCCTTGGACTCTGCACCCAATGGGCTATAAGCCTGCCTTCATAATCTTCATTTAATGAATTCTTTCAGAGGTGCTGACAGTGTTGGGCTTTCTTTCGTTTTTCTTTTTAATTTTCATTTTTTTTAAAGCTCATTTTGACTGGCATGTTGCCTTGGTTGATTCTCAGATGCCTTTCCAAGTGTTATACTGTTGCATGCATGCTTGGTGATTCTATGACTATTTATTGTTTTGATCAGTACTATGACTATTTATTTGCTTTTCAGTCTCATGTGAGTTTGCTGTAGATTATTCATGTGTTCTTGAAGCTTGTTAAGTAAACTAGGTGATAGAGATCATTACTAGTCTCTAAATGTTAGAAATTGTTTCAGACCTGAGACACAGGCAGAGAAGAATTTGAAAGAAGAAATAGATAATCTAAAGAAGGAATTTGAGAAAGAATCTGTTTCAAATGCTAATAGAGCATCCCTGGAAGGGTCCAGTGATGATCAAACCAGTTTACGTGATCTGATACTGCTTAAAGAAAAGGACTTGGAACTTCTGATTCGGGAATTGGATGACAAAGTCCGGTTTGGTCCAAAAGTCATTGAAAGGCCGGGTTCTGGAGCAGGCAGGGTTTCTGGCTTTCCTGAGAGACCACCTTCTCAGTCTGGGGTGTTTGATGAGTCCAGAAGTATGGAGTTCATGGAGAGGCCTCGATCACATGGCATTGGAGATATGTGGACAGGGCAGGGTGATGATAGAAGAGCATTCCGAGGTGGCAGGGAAAGAGGGTTTTTAGACAACAGGGACATGGACAGGTATGAAATGTAACTTGTCGCTTTCTTATGTGTCTATTCTTTGTACTTTTGAAGCTTTGGTGAGGAAGTTGGTCTTTACCAACCCTAACTGTGATTTATGACTTCAATATAAATAACAGTATATAGTTTACGTTTCAACTCAACTCGTAGTAACACTGCAACCTTTGTCCAAGTGAAGTGATAAGCAATTAGTTGGAACTTTGAACATGAAAGACACGGGAGACTTCAAGCTGACTGAAAATAAACTGTTTGTTAATCGTTACCAGTCGTTTGGCTTCATCAGTATAACTCATCCATTCTAGATTCAATAGTGTTAAATGGCTGAACCTACTTTACCATGACTTTGTCAAAAAATATTTACACCATATTTGGTTGTCAAGGAGTGAAGGATAAAGAGTGAAAAAGTCAGTAATTCTTTTTTGATCAGTAACAAATAAATATCAACAGAGATCACCATGCTTGAATTGTTCTTAAAGATTGAAGGGGAATTGAAATGGAGTTAGGATTTAGGAGGGGAGGGACCGCCACAATTTGATCACTTGGCTTCCTTCCAATTTCCAAAATTTAGAGGAAATGGATGGGAAGTGAATTGCTTGTTATCAATTTTTGGTTAATAACAAATATACCTCTTACTTTTTGCTTTAATGGTTACCTATTCAGTTTTTGCACCTCCCTTCCCTTTGTTATTATTATCTAACCAAACAAGAGGAAGGAAAAGGTCACCCTCCTTCCTTTTCGTTAACAGTTGTCTATCCAAAGGAGAAGAGTGGTAACTTCCCTCCCTTCCCTTCCCATCGGAACTTAATACTTCTCTCCTATCCTATCCAAATACAGTGTAACCTTGTGTAGCTTTATCCCATCCTCAGACCCATCCTCATGCACCAGTTTACCAATTTCATAGAAGACACTCAGATTCATTGGTATCAGCAACCTGGAGATCAACCCAGTCAAGGGGGACTGGTCAGCAGGTCACTAGTTCTACCACTGTCTTACCTAATTAATCTGGAAAACAGAAAACTTCAATTTGAGAATTCTCTTTTTGATATAAAGAACTGACATTATTGATTATTACAATGATTGGCATGCTTGAACATTCAAGTTATAAATACCAAAGGTTCGTTCTGGATGCACAATATATGCATTTATACCTGGCACTTGTAAATAATTGTTGTTTGTTGTGTGTGTTTGTGTGGCCCATATGCTATATACCAAAGGTTCTTTTTTTTTTTGGATAATTAAACAAAATTTTATAAAAAGGCATTAAGGGGATGACAATCAAAGAAA
>JAOTRH010000002.1:1366618-1378356 GCA_034768845.1 Heliamphora exappendiculata
GGGGGGGATTCATTACAAAAAAACATAACAGAGAAGCTCCTGTAAGAGGACAAAAACAACAAAAGCCTCTACAAAGAGGTAAAAACATAGGCAAAGACTTGAAAAAATCTATCGTATCATCTACCAACGGTGCTCCTTGTTATGAAATCCAACTATATAAGTTAACAAGAAGAAGACCCTTTAGTCTATATGCCGGCAACTCAGTCCCTGAAAAAATATTTTTTTCCGTTTGAACTAAGTCAACCACATTAAACACAACAGAATTAGAGCCAAACCTTCTTTTTACAATTCGGCACTCCGCCTTCCTTTCAACCCAACATGACGTTAGAAATATCATTTCCAAAAACCCAATCGAAATAAAAAAATAAAAAAATAAAAAAAATAAGACAATGCAAAGCTCTCTCTCAAAATCATAATGAACTAGGTGTGAAACCGATTCACTCTCCTTACACATACAACACCGGCTAGTCAAAACGTGGCCCCTTTTCATTTGGTTATCAATAGTAAGAATCTTACTGTGTGCGGCAGACATAGTTGTCAAATCGAGAATCGAAATTATTTATTTTCGAATCGTGAATCATATCGAATCGTAAATCGTAACAATTTGGTTATAATTTCTAAAATACATCAAAAAATATATCTAAAATAGTTAAATATTAAAGATGCATTATAAATATGAAAAAATTTATCATAAATAAATAAAGAACTTATTCTGGATGATGAGCATATAGTGTAATAGGTAAAACGCTTGCATCTAGGGTAAGAAATATGGGTATGAGTTTTATCGCGATCAATGATCCTATGTTGCACTATAAATTATATTATAATTTATAACAATTCATAGACACATTTTTAGATTTGGGGGCATTCAATCCAAAATCAATTGACAATGGGTGGAGAGATGATATAAAAATGAACGACATGAATAAAATATACACTGGGCAAAAATGATATAAAAATGAACAAAATGAATAAAATAGACACTGGGTAAAAATTTAACTCGCGAAATCACCGCACACAATTTTGATACTAATCATATTATATTGAAATTTATAGCCATTCAATCCAAAATCAATTACTGTTTGGTAGAAAAACATCTAGAATATATAAATAAAGTTGGGTGGCTTAGAAAAGTGACGTGGGATAAGTCTCTATAATGTAAAATTATTAGTTAGGAGAAACATGAACTCGAGACTTGTTTGGTATTAAATCGATTCCTTAATTTATCGAACCAAGTCGTATCGAATCGTGTGATACATATCGTGAATCGTATTATTCTTGTTTTTACCGATTCACCCCACCGATACGAATCAATTGCTAGATATATCGAATCGAATCGTACGATACGTATCGTGAATCGTATGATTCTGATAACAGATGCGGCAGATCAAATAAAAAAGACCACCTTTGAGGGAATTATTATTCAATGTTCTTGGAGCAATACTCTATTCAAATCATTAGATGACACATTTTCACATGTTGAATAAAATAATAACAAAAAAGTGATGGATCCTACTAAACACACCAATAATTGTAAAGTTGGAGCACCACCTAAACTTGCTCTAAGAGTATTGAATATTTGCTCCCTTTGAGGGTGGTCTCACCTTTCAAATAGTGTTCCACAGGAATGTTGCCCTCATATCACCCAACGGACAACTATAGACAGATTTAACTATAAATCTTCCGCTTCGATTCCCTCTCCATATGATTGAGTCCGTTTCACCTCCGAAGCCCCTTCCCCTATACAAGACACCCAAAACTGTGGTATGTTTTTTCTTCTCATCTTAACCTTGCGTATAATACTCATTTAAGTTACTTAAAAGAGGTATACCGCATATGTCATGAAGTATGAATATCAATAATTTATATTTTTACTTTTCTGGTTGATTTAAAAATTACAATTGCTGTTGTACCCAAAATTGGTACCTGATCATGTGTAAGGTTTCACATTGGAGCACAAAACTTAGTAATGCCAGTTGTAAAAATCTGGGGCCTTCTTGGTATAATGCTGGACAACTCAAATAACTTCCAAGTTGTCAGCTTTCTGTCTTCACATAGTGATAGTGGTTATTTAATTCTTCTTTATATTTGAACCTGTCTACTTTGTTGTTACCTGACTTTTGAAGCGGGTTGAGGACAACTGGGCTGCTCCTGTGATTTTAGTAGTTTGAAGTCTAAAATTCCCAGATAATATAATGGCCATGCAGCTCCTAGGCCCCTGTTTTACGGGTTTGACTGAGTGGGCTGATGACATTGAGTGGATTACACTTTCATTCTAGAATTTTACTCAAATAGGAAATGCTAGCAGTATGGTGAAATTTTATACATGCAGTTATTGTAGCCCTAAGAAATAGAATATTACAACCTTTTTGACTTTTCTTGTTTTGCTTATTTGATGGGGACATTGATAGGTGCATTGGTAAGAGGTCCTGCTGCCTAATGTCAAGCTGGGTCTTGAGCAGAGGGAATATGCTCTGCAAATAAAGCTTGAACCAGGATTGTACTTAGTTTATAGTCCTATCCCCTCCCCCTTCCCCAGTGTTGAGAGATAAAGTGAACAAGTTTCTCTTCAAGAATCGGAGCCCCACCAAATCCAATCTTCCTCTTGAAACTGTTCCACAGTAGTATTCATTAGAGGCTGTCTCCTTACATTGCCGTGATGGTTCATCGCCATCACTCAGTTAGTGGAAGGTTGTGATCATCTCCATGGGGCGTGAATACATCTATAAAAGAGGGATATTGTATTCTCTGTATTTTGCTTTGCTTCCTCCCAAAGACAAAATCCATGTGGCAAGTGTATGTAGACCTCTTCATGCAAGCATAATGATCTGTCCTTAATACAATATTGTCTTCTATGATCTGTTCGTGTTGTGTACGTGCTTGTACATGCAAGTCTACATGGTCAATACATGTCTTTATTCTTCCCAAGCTTCCTAGGACTAGGTATTAGTAAGGTCCCAGCAGATAGAAATGTGTGTTAATATGCCATAAGAGACCATTAAACAGTCCATAAATGGAAAATGGTACATTACCCCCAGAACTCTGACCCTCTTTGGAGCTTTTACTTCTCTAACCATAAGGCCACAGAGTACTAAAAGGGATCTAGGTTAGCTCTGATACCAAATTTTTTAACGACTCGTTCCTGTCCAGTACAATATTGAACCACAAGGCCCCATACTCTTGCAGGCTCACATAATCGAACACACTATTTTAGTCTTCATTAGTTTTTCTAAGAAAAGACCTTATGCTAGCAAGGTCCCAAATTTTTACTTATATGGGATTAAACATTCTTCTTTCCATCCAATATGGAATGTGGTGCTACAAGAAATTCTCATGAAAAAAAGAAGGCATTTTTAACATTTGAGGGATAGGACGAGTTGATCTTGGCAGCTGGGGCGAATGTCTGAGAATAATCAACACCCACAACTTGTGTAACTCTTTATCAACAAGACTGACTTTGTGTCTCACCATACACCTTTCAATTCTTCATACATTCTAATATCTATCTTGCGAAGGGTGGCTGTGTTGGAATATTGATGGCCAGAATATTGACTCTGGTAGACCAGAACACGTTTCTTGATAATGTGATTCTAATTCTCTGTCTTCTGTAGTTTCTTTTGTTCCTGCAGGGTAAGCAATCTAGACCCATTTCATGTCACGACTCCTGTATAAAACAATGGTAGAAGCAGGAGCGGTTCTGCCATTGCCGCTCCTGCTCCACCTCCTGTTAATATTTGTGATTTTGTTATTTGGCAGGTCGAGGGAGAGATGGTGAGCTTCAGTTGGTGTCAATTTATTGAGTTCTCTTCAACTTTTTGGCGATTAGAAGAAACAATATTATGACCTTTTTTTTTCCATCTTGATTTTGCCGAGGAACCGGTTTAAAATTATTATAGGCACTGGCAACTCTTTTGTTGATCTACTACTGTTACAACTTTTAAACTCTTCTGTAAAGATTGCATTTTTTCTCCCCCGTCTTTTTTGTCTGTCTCAAGAAAAAGAATTCTGTTTTGTTTATTGTTATTAAAGACTATTAATTGCGATATACAGTTTTGGCCTGCCTTACCTTTCTCTCTTTTTTCTGGGTTTTGTTTCCATGAGGTGGCTGCTGTTGCTGCTCCTCCTTGCATACATTTGAAAGTAACAAAAATGAATGCCCATTGGTTTGAATTGTTTCCGTTAGCCTCTAAAACCGCACATGGATGCTGTGCAGCTATGCACAGCAGGGTCCTCGTTTCAGGTCTGGGATCATTTGGTTTCCACTTCATTTGCGTTTGGCTTAGCTTTTTTTTATAGACTTTTTAGTTTTTGAATTTTTTTTTACAAAAAATTAGATTTAAAAATATATGAAAAAAGTCAATTAATTATAATAAGAGGTCAAACGAGTGGACTTTTTAAGTCTTAAATACCTTTAGAGTTTGGCTAAGTAGGTTTTTTAGTTTTTTAGTTCTTTTATTAAAAAAGCATAAAAACTAATGGAGCCTGTTTGGCAAAAAAATTAAAAAAAAATTAAAAAATTAAAAAATTAAATCAAAATATTTACTCTTAAGGCCTCTCATTTATAATTTATTTAAAAACTCAAAATTTTTGTTTTATTTAAACTCTTGTCATTTTTAAAATACAATAAGAACTCTTATATATAATTTATTTACTATTATTATAAATTACATATAATTGATATTTTTAACTATATAAAAGGATAAAATTGTTCAATTTGTACAAAAAGTAACTAACTTTTTATTTAAATAACTAACTTTAAAAAGCTAGTTTAAAAAGTAATTTATCAAATAATTTAATTTGAATTAAATTTAGTTTTTTGACTAAAAATATAAAAGAAATAATTAAAAAATTAATTTTTAAAATAGTTACCAATTTGGGTCTTTGTATGAATCATTTATGTAAAATATTAAACTGTTTGAATATTATTAAATGTTTGAAAAATATAAACGATGTTGTTTACTTATCATTTAATTTTTAATATAAATATAATTTATTTAGACATATAACATAATAATATTCACTTTATTTGATTTTTTATATAAATAAATTTCATATTGAGACAATGAAATGAACTATTCAAAACATTGAAAACAACCTAGGTGGGCTCCTAGCTTTCCAAATGTCGATGGCAGAGAAGTCTCTCTTTATAAACCCAATTTGACCATTTGCACAAATTTAAAATATAAAATTAATCACATATTTTATTTTAAAAAATAAAATAATACAGTTTTTTATTGATAAAAAATATAAATATGTGATTAATTATATAATTAAAATTTTTGCACTTGCCTTTGGTAACTTGACTTTGGGCTTTTTGGCTAAAAACGCTAAAAAATTAAAATTAATCATTTAAAAAAAAGTAAAAATATTAAAAAATTAAAAAATTAAATTAAAATATAAAATTTTAAAATATTCTATTCAATTTTTTACTACTTTTAAAGTACAATAATATTTTTTATCACTAACTGATTTATCATCACTATTAATTACATATAATTGTTAATATCAAATAAATAAAATAATAAAATTATTCATTTTAAAAAAATTAAAAAAATAATTTTTTTCTCAAACTAACTTATTTTAAAGCTAATTTAAAAATTAAGTTACCAAATAACATATTTCTAATTTAATTTAATTTTTTAAATTAAAGATAAAAAAAATAATTTTAATACTAGTTGCCGATGATTCCTTGGACTTTTTTCTTAAAAACTTTCATGGTTTTGACAACTAGGAAATTTTTTTGCTCCATTATGAAGTAGTAATTTTTTGGCGGGAAAAAAGAGAGGATTTTTTCTCTCATAACTTACCTTATGTGAATTTGGTGGTGAACATTGAAAAATGTTTGAAAAGCGACGACCATAATCAACGTGTCCTCCATGCTTCTTCTATGGACTGCGGTATTTATACTGGGCGATGGAGGGGTGGTTGGGGCTGGCGGAAGGCTGTGGAAGCCGTTGCAATTGGGATTGCTCTACTTGCTGCTTTCTCGGTTTTCTTGGCTGCCACGAGACAGGCAAGCGAATTGAGCCTTGGAAGATCAAATCGATGTCGATTCCCAGCGATATTCAACTTTGGCGATTCCAATTCCGACACCGGCAGCGTCTCCGCGATGTTCCGTCGGATCCCACCTCCGAACGGCTGGACGTTCTTCACTAACCCTTCTGGTCGGTATTCTGACGGCCGTCTCATCATTGATTTTTTAGGTAAAGAAGGATGTGCACCTCTTCGCTCACTCTTCCCTCTTCCCTTCTAGCATCTAGCTGATTGGTAACCTAAAAAGTCAATTTTCTTTTTGGGTTTTTTAAGTTTTTAATTAAGAAACTAAATTGAATTCAAATAGGTGTTTGAAGTAAGTTGTTAGTTTGCTAAGTTAATTTTTAAGAAAGTATTTTTAAAATTTGTTGATCGGATAAAAAATTATTTCTTTTATTTTTTGGGTGTGTTTTTGTTCAAATTGGACAAAATTATCCTTCTATTAAGTGAATTATAATTGGATTATAATGATTATATATAGTTTGCATTAATAAAAAATAAGTTATCAAATAGATATATTATTGTATTTTAGAATGGATTGAGAGTTTAAATAAAATATAGGAATTAGTGTTTTGATTTGATTTTTATATATTTTTTTAATCGGAACTAGCTATGTTAACTTTTTTGAGTTTTTAGTTATTTGGAAGCTCAGATTGGAAACACTGCTTGAAGTGAGGTAACTGTCATGGTTTTGAGATTTGAGATATTTATTGGGGTTGACTAAAATATTTGTAAGAAGGGATCCTTCCAATTGATGGTGTAAAGAGATAGACTTTCTTACTGGTAAAGAGTCTTGGCAATGTGAAACCGAATATGAAAATTTGCTTTAATGGCGAATTTTAATTTGTTTGCGGCACCACGTGGCAGCCTGACGTGGTGCCTCATTTGGCAACAAATAATTTCTCATGAATGTGTGCTCTTCGCCTACATTACTGAGGGTTGTCTTTATTTATCAATTTGTGCAGCTGAGGAGTTAGGACTACCATACTTGAGCGCATATCTGGATTCTATTGGAACAAATTTCAGACATGGAGCAAATTTTGCTGCAAGTGGGTCAAGCATAAAGCCTGAACCCTCCCTGAACCCTCTCCATCTCAGCATACAGCTTTCTCAGTTCGAACAATTCAAAGTTCGCACTCTTGAGTTATATAACCAAGGTTAGAAAATTATTATTGCAGTTTGCTCTGGCTATAATTCCTACTTAATAATGTGCTCTAAATTTGGAGCAAATTGCTTGAATCTTTCCATGCCTCTTTATTTTTGGCAAATGGCCTTTTCACATTTTCAGGTAAGAGCTCATATGCCAAAAGCAGCCTCCCAAGACCTGAGGATTTCGCAAAAGCTCTTTATACTATTGATACGGGACAGAATGATCTTCATGCCGGCTTAACATCAATGACAGTGGAGCAAGTGCAGACTTCCATTCCCAATATAATCTATCAATTTGCTTGGGTGATAGAGGTGATTACATCTTTTCCGGTCACAGTTTAATAAACAATCTGGCATCTTTTTGGGATTAAAACTAAGTTGTGTTCTGGAGGTCAATATGTCTAAATGATCCTTTATCGGGTATGTCAATCCTAATGTAAGCCATGCTGTGAGCATTGCACTCGAAAATCGAAACAACTTTAATGATTCTTACTGACACCAAGCTTAACTTGATCTGTTCTGAACATGTAAAAACTGCTAATGAAGCATATTTAGTAGTAGGGATGATTCAATAATCATCAATATTAGGGCCATACATGGGTTTTTTATTCCGAAGTGTTTAATCTATTTTTGTTATGGAAAGGCGGCAATGCCCAATAGAGGAAGACATTCTTGAAATCCGACTTATGCTTGTACTTAGCCCAGAGAGCAATACATAAGCCTTCTGAATCATGTATGCCCTAGTCACTTTGGCTACCTTACTTTCAGAACGTAGAACGTCATGCCTTCATTTGGAATCATTTCATTTGTTCTAGGTTACTCTGCTTTTAAACATGGTGCAATTCATATTCGAATCCTGCTGGTTCACCTTTCATATCGTAAACAGATGCGCAGAGTGGAAAGTGAAAACCTTGCCAAAACCTAAAATTCTCTATTTATTTTCTTCGATTTAATTATCTTTTATTATTTAAAAAACTCTATCAACAAGGAGCAAGAGCATTTTGGATACATTGTACAGGCCCCATAGGCTGCTTGCCTTACTTTGGCACATCCTTTCTGAATTTCTCTTTTTTTTTTCTTTTTTTTTATTATGTTCTATTATTGCAGAAACTCTATCAACAAGGTGCAAGAGCATTTTGGATACATAATACAGGCCCCATAGGCTGCTTGCCTTACTTGGTTATAAATTATCCACCAAAGCCTAGCAATGCTGACCAAAGCGGTTGTATTAAGTCTTACAATGAGATGGCTCAAGAGTTCAACAAGAAACTTAAGAATGCTGTTTCCCGATTACGGACTAAATTTCAAGACGCATTATTTATCTACGTGGACATCTACAAAGCCAAATATTCTTTGATCAGCGAAGCAAAGGAGCATGGTGAGTTAATTACTTTGTTGTCATTCATCTTATTGGGTATGAACGAGCTATTGAGAGGCATTTGGAAGGCCTATGGTATTAGTATACATAGTTTTAACTGGCTGTAAAAGGAATGTGTTCCTTTTCTTAAAGCAGGAGTCTTTTGTTCATTCTGAAACAAAAGTTTGAAAACCCTTGCAATAGACTTGATTGAAAGCTGTTTAGAAGACGTCTTAGCTGCACTAGTCTCTCGATTTGATCTATGCATCAGCCCTGTCACTGAAGCAGATCAACTTATTACTCTTGATCTCCCTGCTGACTTACCAAGACATTGGTAAGCTCAGGGTTATTCACGTCTTCACTTTGGAGCAATCAGACTTGCTCTAAGGACTGTTAAGGAGTTCGGCCTCAATATCATCATCTCCATCCTCTTCATCATAGAGACACACGTCACACAATCACAAGCATTAAAACAGACGCGGCCAGTTTCATCTTGAAATTGGTAGATAGGTTGGCCAGAGGGGTGGAAATATAGAATGGGTGCCTTGAGCTTAACATCCTCTAAAAGAACTAACAGATCCCTATCAAATCTATTCCGGATCTGCAATTCTATTTTTGCATATTTGATCACCCTCTCTTGATGCAGGTTTTGTGAATCCTCTTGGGTACTGTTGTGGGCATCATGGGGAATATAGTCTTGATTGTGGAGAAAAAGCAACTGTGAATGGAACTGAGGTTTATGGAGCTTCTTGCAGTAATCCATCCAAGTACATCAGCTGGGATAACATACATTATACTGAAGCTGCAAACCACTGGGTTAGCCACCAGATTCTGGATGGTTCACTCTTAGATCCCCAGATGTCTATCAACGAAGCATGTCGCTGGTCTGTTCACTCATGGTAGCAGGAAAGCATAGCTATGAGTACCATCTTAACTCCTAAGAACTTAATTGTGCCATATATCTTTTGTGTAGAAACTTATTATCCTAACTTAAAAGCTTAAGCTATTAGGTGTAGGGCCAGAAGTGATAACTCATCCATACCCAAGTAATGTGGAATTGAATACTGTTTTAACATTTTGGCAAGCAACCTGTTGCTATGAAAAGTGATGATATGCCTTTGAGCTAGTTTTTGTAATGTGGGAATTTGCAGGTTTTGTCAGTAGGCATTATGGTGTCGAATGTGGAATGATAAGGATATTGAAAGAGACTCTAGGTTATGGGGTCGTCTTCATTTATCTATCGAAACACATTAGCCGGGATGGTGATTGAAGCCGGTAACAATTGGCTAGCGAATCAAATTCTGGATGGGTCGCTCTTTTACATCCTCGGGGAAGTGGAAGCATGTCACTATCATGTTCAGTCACAATAACAAACACAAACAGCAAATCAAGTCACAGAAGCCATGGGATGAGAAAGTAAGGAGTTTGAATATAGAATTTGTGTTAGGAATTGGGACTTAGATGGAAAGATTTATGCCCTTGTGGTGGTTATAGGGTAGTGGTGTTGCAAATGTTTGTGATTACGACTTTAAGATGTGATTACGAAGTTCCAAATGTTTGTTAAAATTGTGAACTTATAACTTAAAATAGTAGAATTTATGGTTGTTTGCTTAGAGATGTGATTACTTATAATAGATGCGGTTACTTAAAATGGTAGATGTGATTCCTTATAAGTTCACAAAGTTAAGCTTACAAATGTTTGTTAAAGTTTGCAAATGTTTATTAAAATTGTGATCTTATAGCTTACAAGTAGAATTTATAATCTCAAAATAATCAGACTGCACCCGCTACCCTGCAGTGTGGGATTTTAGTCCACTGAACTGTAATTATTTTTATAAAACTATCAAGCATACAGCCGTTAACACCAAATCTGATTTCTCATATAGTAATGTTTGTTTTGTACTGGAAAAGGAGTCGCTAGTAAGAGGCTGCCATGAGGCAACAGTGATGGTGAATGAGGATAATGTTGGTGAATTATACCAAGGCCGAAAATTAATTAATTAGTTAAATATTTTTTGCCATTAATAATGATTATAGAGACTGGTGAAGTATTTTATTTTTGCATGTTTTTAGAAAACTTTTGACAGAAGTTTAAATATCAGTTGATATTTAAGGATTAGTCTCGTATTAAAATTTTTACTAATTCTAGTCCTAACAAATGATATTTTAATAAAATATCTTTATTAAGTAATAAATCCAATCCTAAAATATGACAAATAAATAAAGACATTTAGAAGCTACTATAAATTACATTTTTAATATTCAGTTACTAAATATAAACAATCTACAATTATGCTAATCAACTAAATTACTAAAATTTGATACTTATTTGCATGGAATAAAAGGAAAATAGTCAACAATTAATTATAGCATCAATATTTTGTTGGTTTTAATGTTATTAATAACTCGAAATATAAACTTTTTCTAAATTTGTTTACGTGTTTTATATAATGAAGACAATTTTGTTCTTGATAAGTTTAATAATTTTTCTTTCATTGTTGGTTCTATTTATTTCAGATATAAATCTGTGTTCTAATAGAGATAGAAATGATATATTCTATTATACTAATGCAATCTCATTTTAGGTATTGTTATAATGATTAGTACTAAAAAAAATTATCTCATTTTAGTTATTGTTATAATGATTAGTACTAAAAAAATTATACTGATATAATTATCAGTATTGATATAACCTCATTTGAGCTGATTCTTAGTTGGTTGAATATCAAATTACGCTATATTCAGTAAATAGATAAATTTCAACTATAAGTCCACTAAAGCTCAACACTGATATATGCTCGTGTTGCAACTTGAGGATTGCTTATTTTAGATGTGTGTTTAGGGATGGAAGTAGGTAATTGATTACTAGATATTATGGACATCTTCAAGGTTGTACAAGTCTGGAGGCTAAGTTTTGGAACATTTTCAATAATCTAAAAGAAGCAACAAGAGAAGAATTTCATAGTTTCGGCATTGAGACTAAATGTCAAGTGGCTCTCAATATTGTGAAAAATAGAGATATTACACAGTTCATATAAAGCCTTTTTTAAAGACTGCAAACTCCACCAAAGCTCACATCTGTCATAAAAATACAAAGTTGCAGACGGCTTAACAAATTTGAAAACAGATGAGGACAACCCTTTCATTTTGATGTACATCCCCCACCTCAATTTTCACCTTTTCTTGGTGTTAATACTGG
>JAOTRH010000002.1:1378456-1389449 GCA_034768845.1 Heliamphora exappendiculata
ACAAACTATATATATATATATATATATATATATATATATATTTTAAAATTGCAAGTTTTTCACACAAAAACAAAAAAAAAAATCAACTTTTTTTCAAGGTCCATGAGCCAGAAATTGTTTGGTGTTGGTGGGGGCATATTTGGTGTACACTAACCATTCTTATTTTTAATTTTTTTTTTTTTTTGAGAGTTGATTAGAATCTCAGAATAGAATCCACCGAGTCACCGACAGTTCAGGGAAGCACGTTGCTTTGCGTGAGAAATCTGTCGCCTATCTTCATGCACCAAAAGCATCTGTCCCACCATGGATAGAATTGATAATCCAGATTCAGATAATAATACCGCCCCGTTTGGCCTAATTTTAATGGTTTTTACTTATTTTGTCTTATTCTAGATTTCACAATCTTTTGGTCACTTTTTTTTTTTCCCAAATTGTCTCAATTAGATAAATTTAAAAAAAATCAAAAGATATTAAAAACGAAATAAACAACATAAAATTCATGTTCAACCTATATAAAATTGTATATACTATAACAAAAACAACCCTACATCGCATCACTTTTATATAGAAGTTACGAGCGCAACCAATTGATACAACCAATTGATATTGATAGAACACAGACCTCTCACAAGAATTGAACCTAACATAGTGAGATTTCTATGCGTTTGATTCATCTTTGGTGATTGATAGTTAGAGTTGGTGGGCTGTAGTTTCAGTAAACAACTCTCAAATTGAAGGCCAACTCAACCTAATCCACATACATGTAACATTATTCAACCCCAAAGATAAAAGTGTCAGATTAGCAATTTAAGTTATTTTTTTTTATATTTTTAATTAAAAAATGAAATTGAGTTTAAAGTATGTTGTTTGTTAATTTAGCTTTTAAGTTAATTTTTTTCTAAATTAGTTATTTTGGTAAAAAATTATATTTTTTTATTTTTTGTTTAAAATAGATAATTTTATAATTTTATATATTTGATGTGAATAATTATATATAGTTAATAATGGTAATAAATAAATTATGAATAAATAGTATTATTGTATTTTGAAAATAATGAGAATTTAAATAAAATATTTTAGAGTTTGTGTTTTGATTTAATTTTTAAAATTTGGAATTTTTTTATTAAATGAACAAGTATAATATTTTGAGATTTTTAGAAAAAAAAAAATTAAGAATTCAATCAGGCCCAACATAAAATATAACTTATTGACTTATTTTAATTTTGTTTTGTCTTCCGAACTTGTTTTATATTTTGGACAATTTTTAAAATTTTTTATTGTCATAATAAAAAAATTCAAAAAGTACAATAATTTAACCAACACTAAAATAAAATAAACAAATAAACTATTTATATTTGCTTACTATCTCAAACGAGATCATTGTTAATTAACCTGCTCTAGCTTTCTAGAAAGTTGTAGAATTGTTATATTCAATCTAAAAACTTAAGTTATTAAGAATAGATATACTAACATATTATAACAAGTGATCAATCAATCTGTATTCAAGCAATATAAAACTGTATATACTATAACAAAAACAACCCCACATCGCATCACTTTTATACAGAAGTTACGAGCGCAACCAATTGATATCGATAGAACACAGACTTTTCATAAGAATTGAATCTAACATAGTGAGAGATCTATGCGTTAGATTCATCTTTGGTGACTTGTATGTATTATTTGATGCTCGATCAATTACTTGCGCACTTAGCATTTTTGTTTCGTATGAAAATTGACCAATCAAGAAAAAGAAAATACTGGCATTTAAGCTTTTATTTGTCTTGTGGGTTTCAGCTGAAAGCTTGGGACTCCCATATCTGAGCGCTTACCTTGATGTAGTTGGGTCTAACTTCAGCCACGGAGCCAATTTTGCCACAGCTGGATCCACCATTAGGCCTCAGAACGCAACTCTTAGTCAGAGCGGCTTTAGTCCCTTCTCATTGAACGTTCAGTTTTCCCAGTTCAATGACTTCCATCGCCGCACCCAAATCTTTCGTAACCGAGGTGCATGCGCACGTATATACTTGACAGCAATGCATGCTACAATCATAGGAAACAGTCTGTAGAATTTTATTCAGAATTTAAAATGAATGAATCAGATTTAGGTAAGGTCTAATATTAATTTAACCATCTTTGGCTGGACCCACCGGGGACTTTTGGTGCAGGAGGAGGAGTTTTCAAGGGATTTCTACCCAAGGCGGAGGATTTCTCCCGGGCTTTGTACACATTTGACATCGGCCAGAATGATGTGACTGCTGGTTGGTTCTTTAACATGTCCACCCATCAAGTTTTAGCTTACATTCCTGATGTTTTAGATCAATTCAAAACTACTGTTAAGGTGAGTTGGAAATTATATCAATTTCATTTCATTACTATCTTGAACTCTACTTTTGTACATTATAAAGTTGATTATTAATTAGGAGAATGCGCTAACCACTGTCTAGCGGATGGTGGTTAATAGAGACCCATATTTGTAAGAGTTTATTTTTTTGACCTTTTAGTGGTACGACCTAATTGTTGCTCTTCTTTATAATATCTTAAAATAGAAACACTTATAGGTAAAGATCTCTATTATCTACATTAATACTACGTACCTAGGAAACTTACCCAAAAATTTATTAGAATTTAAAATCAATGATTTAAATTCACAGTAGCATGACGCACACAACACATACTTAAATTTGAACTATTCATTTAGATTTAGGAATAAAATTCTTGATAACTTTTTTGGGTACGAAAAGATCGGATTCAATTATCAATTATCGTTATCGAAAATAGAACTAAGGATACGATTTTCCCGATCTAAATCAAGCAAGTTTTACATGAAGAAGATTTAGCTCATCATGTTCTATTCCTCATTGTCCCTTCCCTCATATCGACCACCCTAAATCTTTAGCCAATGCAATTGATATTGCGCATTCTTAATTATCCACCGCCTGTTAACAGGACCCAATTAATTATGACCTTTCTTTTTTTTCTTTTCTGTTTTGGTAGAATGTGTATGGTCAGGGAGGTAGATCGTTTTGGATACACAATACAGGTCCTGTGGGTTGCCTGGCGTATATTATCGACGGGCTGCCAATACGAGAAGGACAGTTGGATAAGGCAGGATGTGGAAGACCTTATAATAAGGTGGCCCAATATTTCAACAAAAAGTTGAAGGAGGCTGTGGAACAACTCCGAATTGAAATTCCCTTGGCAGCACTTACATATGTTGATGTCTATTCGGTCAAGTACTCTCTCATCGCCCAAGCTAAGCAGCATGGTATGTAGGTTTACTCTTCTTTCTATGCCCATTTTAGAAGTTGCAGTCCTATTTACATATACAGAATCAATCACAAAATTAATCATAAAAAAATAATTTTAGTCATTCATATGCTTATTAAGAACCTTACATACTCGCTTATAAACTTAATCAGAATTCGAAATCAACGGTTTAGGTTCACATGGAGTGTTAGCCCACACAACACAGTTAACTCCTAACTATTTATTTTGAATTCAAAATACAATTCTAGGTTAGTTTTTTGGGTATAAAGCATTTTTGTTAATTGAGAACCCTACGCACCCAGAATACAAGAAGTAATCAATCCTTTACCCATTGAATATCCGTCAATCAAAACATAATTTAAAATTTGTTGTTTTATTGACCTTTCCGCATACACATGAATGACTAAAATTTTTTTGTGTGGTTGAATTTTGTATATATATCTAGAATTTTTCTCAGTAGTTTCTTTAGACCCCCCAAAAAATATATATATCAAAGCTAGGTATACTCTGAAATCTTGTTCTCTAAATATGGGTGACTTTCAACTTATTATTATTTCCTTAACACAATGGTGTTGTGAAGTAATGTTTTCGGATCTAGGGTCATTTCATCAAAATTTTGTTTTGAAAAACACCCCCCCTCAATTGACATATCTAATAACGTGACTTCATTAAAGTTGTGTTTATGACTAGGAATTCTCTATTTCGAAAGTTTTTTATTTTTCAGTTTTGAAAGGTTTCCGTCTTGAAGTTTTTGTCTCTCTCAATGCATTGAAGTTGTGATTGAATGATCATTCAATCACATCTTGAGATTCCTGTGTTTCAAAATTTTCACATTATTTAACAACTTCAATACATGATACAAATTATCCCAAACCATTCCACATAAATATTTGAGTTTTCTAATTAAATTGAAAATTATCTTGATTTGGGATTGTTTACACTATATTTGGCAAAAAAAACTGTCCACATAGAAATTAAATGTCCCGTCAAGAGCAATAAAGGTTTCTCTATGGTTTCTGTTGAGATAAGGCCAATTGTGACTTTTGTCAAGTAAAAAATCTTTGTCGAGCGAGAAATTAGCAAGCTATGAGATATGGCCTATTAAGACTTTTGTCAAGTAAAAAGCTTTGTCAAACGAGCAGTGAACAAACTAAGGCAAGTGCATTTAAAACGAGGCACTTGACAGCAAACCAACAAAAGAAAGAGAGCGTAACTATCTACTGAAGTATATAACTGTTATGCATTCCCACTAAGTAGAGCAGCTGAAGGCGGTTACCAACAATTTAGCAAACGAAGCAATTAGTTTTTTGAATTTTAATAGGGAAAGGCTTTCAAGGCCTATAAATAGGTCTGGTTATGGAAGATCAATGATACACAACACGGCATTAACCTCTTTCTTTTTAACTTGTCAAGAGTTAAGATACAAATTCCTGTACTTCAATTTTTCTCATTGTAATCGTCCTTATTTTTCTTACCAATAAAATTTCTCTTTTACTTACATTCAATCTTTCGAATTCCAAATTTCTTCTGATGAAGTCCTGAAATAGGGCATAAGACTTCAATACAGTCAATTGATAATTTATTTTCCCTGTCGATCTCGATAGAAAAGATTTTATTCGGTTAATAATTTTTGGCATGCTGAGTGAAACCATATACTAAGTTAAAAGAAATTGTGAGCACGCGAAAGCAAGACAATACGGTGCAAAAAGAAGTGGCCTCCATAGAGGCTAACAGCAAAGCAAACGCGAGTTAATATCCAACAACGAATGATCACTAGCCTGGCCAATCTAATGGCTATAAGAAATTTTTTGTACACAAAATGATGTAGCAACTATTGGAAGTACTATCTAACCCAAATGCTAAAGGGAATTAGGAGTTGATGGCAGTAATGAAAAAGGTCATGAATGACCTTTAACATGAAAAAATGTCAACAGCAATTCCACCCAATGAAATGGCAAACCTCATTTTGCCACCCATAAGGGTACAAGCAGAGCCTCAAGGACCATCGATGATCCCCATCGTGAGTTATCAACAATAGGTATACTATAACCCTATTTTTTATCCAAAAATTACTCAAGAATAAAGTTCAAAATATCAACCAGTAGTCAGTTCAAGAGGCCACCCATAGGGATATATCCTCCTACACCACCAGTCGACCCATTTAGGGCTGAACAACCATTAAACATTCATCTTGTAATTGGCCAACAATTCATGGCCAATAGGTAACAAATAATAGTGTTCAAGATATATATGGCCATGAATTGTTCAAGATTTCATATATAAGATTTCAACCGCACTGCAATTTATTTTAATTTTTTTTGAAAATTCCCGTTTTAATTAGTACCTCATGTTATACTGCCTTGAGCATACATATATATGTTTGTGTTTCATGAACTTACCCTTCGTTATGGGATTCATGAATCTAATTGAACTATTAATTTTAAATTATAAATAATTTTACGAGTAATTTCTATGATATATAACATTACTGTTACAAAAATGTTCATGACGGCATGTTGTGGCTAGTTTTAATTGATTAATTAATTGGATGATAATCTGAAATTCGCAGGATTCGAGCACCCTCTGCAAGCTTGTTGCGGCCATGGAGGGAAATATAACTACAACAGGAACATTAGGTGTGGAAGAAAAATTAGAGTGCATGGAAAAGAGGTGTTGGTGGGGAAGCCATGCAAAAATCCTTCTGTGAGGATCAACTGGGATGGAGTGCACTACACACAGGCAGCTAATAAATGGGTTTTTGATCGGATCGTGAATGGTTCATTTTCTGACCCACCCATTTCACTCAAATTGGCCTGCCACAGGACGCCACCACGTTGAGTCAACTCGGCCTACTAGCTCTTACTCACTGGAAGAAACTCAACTTCTCGAGATGCCGATCGATTTTTAATTATTTAAAAGTTTTGTTATTCGTTGTAGTTTTGAGTCTGCGTGAACTGCTTGTTGTGGCATTGTGACATTATTAAGTATTTTCTCGATCGATTTAGGTGACTTTTTGGAGTGATGATCATGTCATGAGAACCTTATTTTAATAATTTAAATTTGATTGTGTCTACTCCGACCTCGGACCTCCTCAACGGTTTCGAATTTGCAAAATAGCAGGAAAGGTCACTGAGGTACCGTACAACCAATGTGGTGTCGGCCAACAATGACGGTCAAATTAAAAATATTAGGGCCTGTTTGCGTTAGCTTTTAAGTTGATGTTTTTGTAAAAAAAAAATTAGTTTTTAAGTTGTACTGTTTGATTTTTTTTTAAAATTTAATTAATTTTTTTTATCTCTTAATTCAATTTAAAAAGGCAATAAATATCTCAAATACTCCAATTTTTCTTCAAACAATCTTATATTATACTCTTACGTAAAAAAGTCAATACTACTCACAAAAATAAAAAAGTCGTGTCAATATCCCAAACACTACAACTTAAAAGTTAAAATTAAGAACATTTCAAACATTTTAATAAAAAGTTTTAAAAAAAATTATTACAAAAAATTATCTCAAACAGAGAGAGCGAGAGTGTGTGTGGAAGTATAATGTGTATCTAGGGTTTTTCTCATAAAAAAATAATACGAAATATGAGAGTGTATACTTAGCGTCTTTGCTTCAACGGTACAATCTCATATGAGGCATGCATGGTAAAATTTGGTATCAGAACGTCTCTCTTCATCGTATTGACACATATAGGTAATTCTTTGTACGAGTCTACAAATAATACCCCATGTTCGATAGTCATACGTTGGCCAAAAATTACACGTGTTGAACGTACGAGTCGTGCTTTCTAATTGCACGGTAAATCTACAATTGAATGAAGTTTACTAGGAGAGTAATTTCTCTCGTCTTATCCTGCAACTTCCCTTAACATTCTTGTCATGTTAAAAACAATTTTTTTTTACGCACGACAACAAACGAAGTGAGAATAGTATTTGTTTTTCTTACCTCATTTTTCTCATCTCATCCTCAATTGCATAAAACAAACTTGTTAAAAATATTAAAACGCGTACATATATAATAAAAAATAAAAAATATAATATAACTAAAACATAAAAATATTATATTTCTCTAACTTTTTATCTCAGTCTCTAACATTTTGTATTTTTAGTTATATTAATTCATTAATTATTATTTTTTATTTATTATAATATCTATAACTCTTATTAGTATTACCATCGTAAAGTTTGAAAATTATTTGTAATATTTTTCCTTCCTCACCTAGCCTTGCCTCGCCTCGGTTACTTTCCTAATATTTTTTCCTAGTCTTTACTCCAATCAAATAGAAGATGGTAGTAGAAGACCTCATCTTCTGTTCCATTTTATTGCCATTCCTTCAACTTCCTCCCCCACTTAATTGGCATTCCTTCAGCTTTACCGCGCAGCTAAAATGGACCAAGTCTTTAAATGCCCCCAAACCTTTTTCTAGACCATATATAAAGCAAATTGAAGGACTTTGTACCATTCATTTAATTGAAATACATGCTCCTTGCAAATGGAGGTCCTAGTAGAGCCTTTACGTAAAGTAGGTCTCCATTTCCTTTTTGCACTACATACCTAGATCTTAATGATTTCAGTTTGGTGAGAAATGTTTAGAATCAAGATAATCCTAACCTTACATTTACTTTTTGTTGTTTGTGTGATACTCTAATATCTATACGTCTAAATCTAATGGTTCGTTTAGACAGAAAGTTTGGTTAAACTTCAGCCACGGGACGGAACACAACCATGCCCCAGAGAACTTGAAAGTGATAACTTTCTAAAAGTGAGACTTGTATTTTATTTTACAGAATACCTAGTGGTAAGGACAACAAGTCGCAGTAACTTTGAGGGGCTAGAGCTGGACTAGGGTTAGGCTAGGATTAGGCTCCTAAATTTTTTTATTGCATGTATATCAAGCTATTCGACGTTGAAGTTCTTGTGTGTTTAAAATATTCACATTATTCACACTATCCATCGACTTCAATGCACGATAAAAGACAAAGAGATAAAAAGTAAAATTTTAAAACAATTATCCAAAAACATTCCACATAAATATTTGGGTTTTCTAATCAAAATGAAAATTACCTTAACTTGGGATTGCTTACAATATGTTTTGAAAAATAACAATCGATAGAGAAATTAAATGTCCCGTCGAGTACAATAAGGGTCTCTCTATGATTTCTGTTTGAGATGGTGCCAATTGTGGCTTTTGCCAAATAAAAAAGCATTGCCAACCGAGTATTTAAAAAATAATGAGATAGAGCCTATTATGACTTTTGTGAAGTAAAGAGGCTCTGTCGAGCTAACAGTTAACAAACTAAAGCGATTGTATTTAAAATGAGACACTTGACAGCGAACCAACAGAAGAAGGAGAGTGCAACTACCCATTAAAGCATATAACTGTTATGCAAGTTACCAGTAATTCAGGAGACGGAGCAACTAGCCTTCTGAATTTTAAGAGGGAAAGACTTTCAATGCCTATAAATAGATCTGGTCATGGAAGATTAAGGACATACATCATTCGGCACCAGCCTCTTTCTTTTTTAACTTGTCTAGAGTTAGATTCAAATTCTCGTACTTTCATTTTTCTCATTGTAATCGTCTTTATTTTCCTTAGCAATAAAATTTCTCTTTATTTTCGTTCAATCTTTCAAATTCCAAATTTCTTCCGGTGAAATTTTGAAACAAAGCACTTGATCAATCTCGACAGAAAATGTTTTATTTGGTTAATAATTTTTGGCACGCCAAGTGGGATCACATACTAAGTTCGAAGAAATAGTAAATGCATGAAGGCATGGCTTGTAACAAGTATTGGAAGTACTTGATTAAAAAAAAGTATCAGAAGTACTGTCCAAGCCAAATGCTAAAGGAAATCAAGAGTTGATGGCAATAATGAAGAAGGCCATGAATGATGGCCTTGAACATAGAGAAATATGCACAGCAATTTCACCCAATGAAATGGCAAACTTCAATTTGTCACCCATAAGGGTACAGGCAGAGCCTCAAGAACTATCGATGGACCCTATTGTGAGTTATCAACAAAATGAATACTATAATTCTGTTTATAATTCAAAAATTACTCAGGAATCAAGTTCAAGGTATCAACTAGTAGTAAGTTCAAGGAGGCCACCCTTAAGGGTATCTCCTCTTCAACCACCAATCGACCCATTTAGAATTGAACAACCTACACCACAGGTTGAATAACCATTAAATATCCATATTCTAATTGGCCAACAATTCATCGCCAATAGGGAACAAATAATAGAAATTGTTCAAGATTTATATAGCTATGAATTGTTCAAGATTTCGTGTATAAGATTCCAACCGCTCTACAATTTTTTTTAAAAAGTTTTTTAAGAAAGTTCCCATTTTAGTACCTCATAATTATACTGCCTTGAGCGTACATATATATATGTTTGTGTTTCATGAACTTAACCTTTGTTCTGGGATTCATGAATCTAATTAAACTATTCATTTTAAATTATGGATAATTTCACTAGTAATTTCTATGATATATAACATTACTATTACAAAAATATTCATGACGGCAAGATGTGGCTAGTTTTGATTGGTTAATTAATTGGATGATAATCCGAAATTTGCAGGATTCGAGCACCCTCTGCAAGCTTGTTGCGGCCATGGAGGGAAGTATAACTACAACAAAAACATTGGGTGTGGGGGGGAAATTAGAGTGCATGGCAAAGAGGTGTTGGTGGGGAAATCATGCAAAAATCCTTCTGTGAGGATCAACTGGGATGGGGTGCACTACACACAGGCAGCTAATAAATGGATTTTTGATCGGATCGTGAGTGGTTCATTTTCTGACTCACCCGTTCCACTCAAAATGGCCTGCCACAGGACGTCGCCATGTTGAGTCAACTCAGCTTACTAGCTCTAACTCACTGGAAGAAACTGAACTTCTCGAGATGCTGGTCGATTTTTAATTATTTAAAAGTTTTGTTATTTGTTGTCGTTTTGAGTCTGCCTGCACTACTTATTATGGCATTGTGACACTATTAAGTAGTATCTCGATCGAATTAGGTGACTTTTTGGAGTTTTAATTAAAAAAAAAACATATGATCATGTCATGAGAACCTTATTTTGATAGTTTAAATTTGATTGTACAGTCCACTCCGACCTCGGGCCTCTTGAGTTTGCAAAATAGTAGGAAAGGTCAGTGAGTTACCGTACCACCAATATCGTGTCGGCCAACAACGAAATGAAAATCAGCAAGATCTACATCACATTAAGGTATGTGGAAGTTGGGAATTCGTCTGTGAAGTATGAAGTAGCGGCAATTCAGCAGTTATATTCTTCTGCATCAGTCAGTCATCTAACATGGGAAACATTGAGGTTCTGCATTGGACTTAATATAAACTATCTTCTAGTTTATCCATTTTTTTTTCTCTTTTGATGCGAAAAAAGGCGAAACTTGGACTTAATTTATTTAGATATCTCCTAGGGTATATTTCACCCAAGTTGCAGAAAGGAGGTTTAATACCAACTTGTTTATTATTATATTGGGAGCAAAAAGAATAGAAATAGAAGTAAAAGAGAATTATGGGAGAGCAATGACATAATTATTATTCTTACTATATCATAATTGATTGAGAAAGAGAAGAATTTATGGTACTTGAGTGGTTAAAGAAGCTGACATTTAGCCAGCATTTGCGTATGCATTCCTGGACTCAAATAAGAGATATTGGTCTCTGCAACTATGATCTTCACACTTGAGAGA
>JAOTRH010000002.1:1389549-1406022 GCA_034768845.1 Heliamphora exappendiculata
ATCAATTATCATCACAGTAATGTCATCCAAACTCCCCCTGGTCACGGCCAGGTTCACAAGCTCATTACAAGCTGCCAAAAGTCCACTAGAAGCTGCCACAAGTCCAGCATTTGCGTATGCATTCCTGGACTCAAATAAGAGATATTGGTCTCTGCAACTATGATCTTCACACTTGAGAGAACTCTGATTTTATTTGAAATGATTCAGATCAATTATCATCACAGTAATGTCATCCAAACTCCCCCTGGTCACGGCCAGGTTCACAAGCTCATTACAAGCTGCCACAAGTCCACTAGAAGCTGGTCTCTTCTTATAGCTGCTGCACTCTTGAGTTGGAGATTGAATCTTCATGCTCATCTGGAATGAGATCCTTGGAGTCTTTGGTGGGGGACTTTCATTCTCACAAGAAAATACGTCTTCACCTTCTTTTCCGCTAGCAATCTTCTTTTGGCTTGGCCAGAAACCCATCTTTTTCTTTTTCTTGGCCGGTGAAACCCTCTGGAACATTGATGAAGTGCTTGTATTGATGAAGCCAAATCCATCACCGTTTTCATCTTGATCAAGATTTATGAGTCCCAGTTTCTTTTTGACCAGACATGAGTGTGTCACAATATCAACAGCTTCTTGATTGCCAACCTAAGCATATTAGTAGATTTTGACATTAACAAGCAGACATTGTACTTGCAACCACAAAAAAACCCTGCCAAAGCCCTAATTAGAGCAATACTAAAGTGTTCCGTGTCTAACAAACTAAAATCGTCTTCCAAGACAAGCCATATGATATATGGGAATCCATACAACTTCAGAAGAAAATTTATCTGTGCATAAGAAAGTAACAAAGGTTATAAACATATAGTGGCATCCTTAAGGAAGGAGTACCATAATTGCCGAATAAGATAAGTTGTTCAAAAAACAGGATCTAGTGAGGTTGAAAATAAATAATATTTGTGTGCCATAAAAACAAATGATCTTCTTTCTCACCTCTTCCCACAGTCCATCAGAAGCCAGGACAAGGTATTCCATGTCTGGAGTCAAATATAAAGTTCTTGTATCAGGCTCAGCCAGCACCCAGTCCTTCAGGTGAGAATCTCCAATGCTTCTAGAGACTGAGAGCACCCCATGTACTCTCCAAGCGCCTCTACGATTCTCCACATATCCTCCCTACATCAAATATCAAAGTAGGCGTCAAATTTATTCTCAGCTATATGTACGAGCAAGACCAATAAGCTCGTGTATACTACCCTACATTACCTTACTCTCTATTCTTTTTCGTTCATCCTCCTGTCCTGCTCTATGATCTTTTGTAAGGACTTCAGCGACCCCACCTCTGCAAAGAACTGCCCGGCAATCTCCTAAATTTGAAATTACAATCTCTTTCCCTTCAATCAAGGCCGTTACACAACAAGCACCACTACCTAATCCCTGCAATTTTTCCCCCTTTTTAGAAGTCACAAACATATGCAGCTTTTTTAGCATCTCACTGGATTTACATTTTTTATTAACATCACAAATATAAGGGCTAACAAGAACACCGAACTCAGTACTACTCTAACTAATTCCAATAGAATCAAATCAATTTTGTAAGTTAATAACTCTAATAAAAACACAGTTCATTATCACCAGCAATTTCTTTGTCCATCTTTGGGGTTAGTTTCGCAACATCTGTTTAAGATTTTAAATCTCAGCCACCAATATTCATAGTTTGGAGATCAAAATATGGACATTCAATTATAGTCCAGTTGACATGTTTTATGTGCATACATATTATTGTAAGTAGTAGCCAAACTCTTCTTTGAGGCACATGCTGGACTAGGTCCAACCTTCTGGTGAAAGCCTGACCAATCTTGCAACTGCCAATACACTTGACACTGCCATGTTTGTACAATTCTAAACTGTGTGTGTGAGTTGTGTGACAATATTAAGTTTGTCAGCACTCCCTCATAATTCACATGAGGCTTCTTGTTGGACCTCATAGAATTATCAATCTAGAATAGACATTAACCTGATTTCTCTCACTATATCAAGTTTCACTGCAGAATAGTGCAAAGTAATTGAAATTCTGACCCCACTTTAAGTGAATTGCCAAGATATTTTTTTTTTCATTTTTTTTGGGGGTCTTTGTATATGGTTCTCTCAACCGGGTTGATAGAGCCAATAGGCATCTTACTACACATCACTTGTTGATTGTTAGACCTAGTAATGCCGATTTTCTCCGGCAATAACTCGGGCGGTTTATGTGGGCCAAGATTCAAAGCAACCAAAGGAATCGCAAAATTTTTAAGCAATGAATGATTCCTTGCCAAAAAGAAATAAACAATCAAGAAAACTTGGTCATATCAACCCTTGTCAAAATTTGCGGAAAAATTTCTAATCCACTTATTACAGGGTGATTATCAACCAACTGGTCCAACTCCCAAGAAGGTTTCCTAACTGCCATTGACATTAATCACAAGATAAGTAATTGTTTATTATTTTGTTTTTACTTCGTCAAACAAATCACACAATTAAGAACTCAGAAAATTGAACTACCGAGGACAAAGAATGCGAAAATTGTGATTACCTGTTTTAAGAACTCCTGGTCTGTTCTAAGATATCCAGCCTTGACAACTTCCTCCTTCCCCACATTCCCTTTACAACTGTCTAGCATTTTGAAAATATTGGCATGCAAATTCTCAGCGACAAAGTCCACGGCTTTCCTACCTCCATGTCCATCATAAACCCCAAAAAAGCTCTACAATGTAAGATAGGAAATGAAACATCCATGTAATTCCATAATTTTGGAGTCAAACAGACTGTTAACACCTAAAAATGACCTTACAGCCGGCGACTATCTCCAACGACAAACTTCCCGGTGACTTCCGGAGACCCTTAAATTAGAGATAATTTTAACTATTGAATACAGGAAAAAGTGAACTTTCGAACAGTCGTGCTGGCGAATGGGGTGATGATTATAGGCAGAGTATGATTTTATGAATAAATTTCACTGTTACCAAAAAGGGATAAGGATGAGGTGACGAGTAGTGTGAACTAAATAGTTAGGAGAGAAGGTGAAAAATAATGATAATTTTGTTTATGAACTGACGAAGTCTAATAATTGAATTCTGACTAATTATCCCGAACAAAAAAAAGACATTCACAGACTAAACAAACTCAGATCCGCATAGATACATTTTATGTATGTATTAATGTATTATACCTTAACGCCATGAGAGCTCGAAGCAATCTTGTGGGTGTCTTCCATGAATTTTTTCTTGCCTTTACGGGAGAAAACCCCGACACCAGAGCCACTGAAGCAAACGGCGTCGTCCTGAGGGGCGAGGTTGGCGTCCGCACGAATTTCACGCAAGACATTTGGGATCTCAATGGTAGGAGGCCTTTTTCGCTTCAGGGAACCAGAAACAGCGGCGGGGACGAATTTACTTTCCGTTTGGTTCTCGGGAAAATGCGAAGAAGAAATGGTCGAAGGTCGCTGGGCGGCGGCGTTTTCTTTCACGGCTGCTGATGCAGAGATGCTCGGCGGCGGCATTGTCTGGGTGCTGATTATTCGACTGTTTCTATACAATTCTATATATCGAAGAAGAGAAAAAAAGATGAGATTTGAGGAATTGTAGAGAGAGAGAGAGAGAGAGAGAGAGAGAGAGAGGCGATGAGAAGCTCTTAACGGCTATAAATCAGTGGAGAGAGAGAGAGAGAGAGAGAGATAGAGAATAGACTGAAAGAATCAAAGAAGAAATGCAGGGCAGTTAATGCTTGGGTCTGGTCAAAGAATCATATGTTGGTTCCGAGCCGTTAGGGCTAAATGGTCAAAACGTTGAAAATGACCTTTATTGGCGGAAACTTTTTCAAAACTACAAAATAGGAGTTTTCCAACTCAAGTAAAACAAAATAATTATGATTGGGAAAAAAAAATGAAGGAAAAAACAACAATACACACCTAAGGTCGGGTATCAAATGCCAATTTATAAATTTTGTAAGTTAAATTATGATTTTTTGTGATTTATATTATGAATTATGTAAAAAGTTAATTAAAAAATTTTAAATCGATGAAAGTCTATATAATATTACGAATTATATGATTTTTAATCATGAGCTTTTGGGGTAAATATATGAACTTATGTGTTGTTAAATTATGAATTTATGTGATTTTTTTAGTTATGAATTAGTACTTTTTTAATTATAAATCTCATAAAGAATTTTACGAAATGCATATCATATATTCCAAATATAAACCAGTGTTATATGTTTTTTTGGGAATTAACACAATTCTAGATAGCAATGAGGTGGAGTAAGGACCAGTTCTTTGATTTTTATTTCTTATTTTATTAGGGTAAAAATAAAATTAAAAAAATTAGAGAAATAGTAGGCGTAAAATGGGAATATTTTGGAGTAAATTTTTAAATTTTGATGAAGTAATACTAATAAGAATTATAAATAAAATAATAAATAAAAATAATGATTGATGAATCAATAAAACTAAAAATGAAAAATATAAAAAATAGAAATAAAAAAATAAGAGTTATGTAATTGGGGACATGGTAAGAAAAAAATAGACAAAAAAGCAAATAGCATCTTCACCCTATTTATTATCGGGGTAAAAAAAATTCATATGTAATATGAAGGGGACGTGCGGGGGCATGACGAAAGAAATTGTCAATCCTAGACACGATAAAGTGGGATATTGGCCTCATTTGACAACCTAACTTTAAGTCAAGTTTTTTGTTTAAAATTGTTTTAAACCAAATAAACAAAAAATTCGTTTGGTAAATCGTACGAGTGACTTAAGTCAAAAGGTAAAGCCGAAAAGATTAGCTTAAAGTGGCTTTAAACAAAACGTGAAAAATTTGGCTTAAAGTTGTTATAATTTTTTAGAATTTATTTTTATATAAGTTTATATTCAATATGAATTTAGTTTGATAAATTTTAATGAGTAAACTTTAAAAATATAATTTTTATAAAAAAAATAGATGTCACAATGCCTACTTCAACCTATATAAACTTTTTTTTAACTTGCACATTAAGTTTTTCTTATCTTTAATTTTGAACTCCTCGGATTACTCTATGTAAATTTATTTCTTTAAGTTGCCGTGAAAGAATATTTTTTCACGTCTATCTGCTCAATCTCCAAGTTAAAATTTGCAACTAATGCGAAAACTATCTAAATAGATGTTATCTTTACAACTGGTGAGAAAACTTCTTCAAAATTAATGCATTTCTTTTGACTGAATCCATTCACAACTAATTTTGTCCTGTACTTGAAATGTGAGTTTCCTTCTTTTGCTTTCAATCTGTAGACCTATATATTCTTTAATGTTCCTTTGCCTTTGGGCATCTTTACTAGATCATATGTTTGGTTTTCATGTAGGTATTTCGTCTCTTCTTGCATGGCTTTCATCCGCTCATTTCTCTGTTCGTGTTCAATTGCTTCTTGATAAGAGTCTGACTCTCCCCCATTCATGAGCATCAAATATTTAATAGATGGATATTTGCTAGAGGTGACGCTCCCTGGTAAGCCTTTTCAAATGTGGCTTTGCTGAAGGATCAATGTGACCTACTCTGTCTACTCTTCTAAGATTGTATCATTAACTGTGTGCGTATCCTCATCAACATCTGCACTATCTTGTGTGTCTCTCATGTCATTACTATGCATGGTAGGTGGAAAGATTGAATATGTATCAATCGGATATTCTGCATGGTAGCTGGTTCTTTTTTGCTGTTCATGTCTTCTATGGTTTCGTTTTCAAAGAAAATGACGTCTGTACTTCTGATGAGCTTCTTGTCAATAGGATTCTAAAATCTATACCCAAACTCTTCTCGGCCGTATCCTAGTGCATTTTTTGACTTCCTGTCAAGTTTTGATCTTTCATCTCTAGGAGTGTGAACAAATACTCTGCATCCAAATACCTTCAAATGTTTATAGGAGATTTCTTTTCATATCCATACTCTGTTTGGCACATCACCCTCAAATGGAGCCGATTGAGATAAATTTATTAGACCGCTGTTGTCTTCATTGGCTTACTCTAGAAAATCTTCGATAGTTTTGCATGTGACAACATACATCTGACTCTTTCTATGATTTTTTTGTTCATCTTTTCTGCCACTCTAATCTGTCCTAGTGTTTTAGGGATGATCATTTCATGCCTTATGCTCTTAGTCTGATTATACTATTGAAACAATTCTCGGTACTCATCACAATTGTCAGTTCAACTGCACTTTAACGATCTCTTGTTTGTCTTTTTACACTAACCTTGTTTGAATACATCTAGCATATATAGTGTCTTTAGTTCTTAAAGTATATGTTACTTATTTTTTTCTTTAATAAATTTTTTTCATCTTTTGAGTAAAAGGAATTAGTTTTTCGATTCATCTCATCGAGACAATTCAAAATAGTAAAAAAAATAATCAAAAGATGAAAAAAAATTTAAAAAAACAAAAATAAGCAAAGATTTTGAAATTTTGCCCAAACTGGGCTCATATATACATTTACATGTTGAAGGGACACCACATGAGGAAGGGAAATAGGGAACCTGTAACTTTATTTTTTGAAGGAAATTTTGAGTTGGGAAGAATAACCTTTGCTAGGAAATGACGAATAAACGTAAAGTAGATTCACGAGAGTAGTTTAACTAATCAAGTTTTGGACTTCTTCTTTAATGTTCTTTAATGTTTATTAGTTCAAATTCTATCAAGGTCAATAAAAATTTATTTAATTATTAATTTTAGAATTTTAAAATTAATCATGGTACGCACAAATTGGACTAGAAACCCATATAAAAAAATAGAATTGTAGTAAAACAATAAATAAAAAAGAAAAAAGAAAAAAGAAAAAAGAAAAAAAACACGTATTCAAATAGTTAAAAACTGTGGAGGCCTAGGTAATTAAATTAATTAGAAGTGGATTTCTTTTTTCTTTTTTGTTGAGAATTTGGCCTTGAAGAGAATTATAAAAACATAATTTGTAATAGGATAAATTGAAAAGAAAAAAAATGTAAATTGACTTACTTATCTGTGCAAATAATAGTAATAAATAATGAAAAATAGTTTTTCATAGGAGGAATTCAGATTCATAGAGTTAGGTATACCTCTCTTTATATTATTTGCCTTTTCTCAATCATATTATCTTTTTTAAACAATGAAAAATAGTTTTTTTAAAAATCTTTCTTGTCACATACTTTTCAGCTATAATATTGGGTAAATTACGCTGACCTATTATGAGATTTTGGTCAAATACAGTTAATTCTACGTTTTTTGAGCAAATTACACTGGCACCTCTTAACAGTTAACGTCGTTAACAGAATTGATAAAAAGACAAATTTATCTCAAAACATTAATTCCTGTTAGGGTTAGAAAAAAAAAAAGAAAAGAAAGAAGTGAGGAAGAAGAAGCAGCGCCGTGCTAGTCGTGCCAGTCGCCGTGCCAGTCGCTACAGTCCATCGCCGTGCTAGTCGCCGCCGTCCAGGATTGTCGCCGCCACCGGCGAGAAAGAAGAAGCAACGCGACAACCCCCCAAATCTCCTCTCTCTCTCTCTCTCTCTCACACTCTCTCTCTCTCTCGTTCCATCGTCGTTCCAATCGCGGCCGTTCAAAACCGTCGCCACCATTGGCGACTCCTCCGCCGCCGTCCAGGACCATTCGCCGCCGTAATTTCTTTCTCACCTTCTCCCGTTTCTCTCCTCCACATCACCACAGCCACCTCCGGCCACACCGCGCGATACCGCCGTCCATCACCACATCACCGGGGCCGCCGCTATTAACTACTGTTTTCCTCTCTCTCTCTCTCTCTCTCTCTCTTTGGAATCTCTCTCACTCTCCCGTTTTCTCCTTCTCTCTCCTCCTCCACACCACAGCGCCACATCCGACCACCACCATCGCCACCACCCACCACCTTCAGGACCACCGTCGACTACCCTGAACAAGTTTAAAATGCTACAAACACCGACAGCGTGACCACCTTTAAGAGATTATTATTTTCACAAATTGTACACACACAATCACTACTGTGCACATCATTATTTCTCGATCAACAACGTTTATTACTCTTTTAACGATTTAACGCTGTTGGTGAACGGTTTTGATCACCGGTAAATTACTCTGACGAATTTAAATCGAAAAATTATCATTTTATAAATTTTATAAAACAAAAAAAACGAAAAACAGATTTAATGACGGCAAGGGTAAAATTGGAACAAAAATTTATGTAATTAATGAAACAAACGGCACCTTAACTGTTTGGGTTAATATGTAACAATATTTCAGTTTGTAAAGACTATCAGTATAATTTGTCTAAAAAAATAGAATTAATTATATTTAATTAAAACTTCAGGAGATGTCGGTGTAATTTACCCTATAATATTCTATAGTTATTTTGTGGCATCTGAAGATACCTTATTTTCTGTAAAGAATCACTCAATTTTTTGTAACTGAAAAGAAATGGGCTTTTTGGTTGGAATTCTGTTTGGTTATGGGCTTTAACAAGATGACTACCCATTGGGACAGTTCTTTAGGACTTCTACTTGATTTAGATTGGTTGGATCCACAAAAGACAAATAGACTGGCTTTTTAAGCTTGGTTTGCTGCAAATCATTATGTTGTAGTTTTTAAGGTGAGCCTATCTAGATGATCTAATTTGGTTATATTATTAAATTTATTAAAAATATTATTGTTAAAAAAATTAAATTAATAGAAAATAAATAACTAAAATAATTGGATCACATAAATTCTTTTAAAAAAACTATAAAGGCTATTTTTATTTTTTGTCCATTTTTTTACTATAAATGTCTTCCGATCACGTATTATCGGCGTCCAATTACTTTAATTTTTATATGTATAATATTATCATAATAACCTATAATGGGGATGTTTGGCCGATCTTCTGTTACTAATTTTTAACTTTTTATTACTGATTTTAACTGTTAGTTATAATTTTTTTTAAACACCTACAACTTATGTTATAATTTTTAATTATTTTTCTAAAATTTTGATTACAAGTTATAATTTTTACTTAACATTCACAATTTTTGCTATAAATTACAATTTATAAGCTATTAACAGTTGTATTTTCAAGCACTCCCAATATGAACAGGTCAACATCATTAAAAAAATATACCAAAAAATCATAAAATAGAAATGAAGAAATCTCTATTTAGGAAATCGAAAGCATCTGAATTCCATTGATAGAGGAGGACGGTGGATGAATGATGATAGTCGTCGTAAGACTCTTATCTATTTAATAATTATTTCTTAATTTATTTTATAGACATAAATGTCAATCTTTATTTTAAAGATTTGTAGTCAAATTTAATTGGTTAAAATGGGTATTTTCCCTTTTGTACATCCCATGTATCAAATGAGTCAATTTAATTAGTTTAAAACTCAGTACTGTCCAGACCTTATCACTTTGGAATGCGTCATCTTCTAATTAGGCTATTGACATGTGAATATATTTTATTTACTTCGTCATGTGGCATCTTTTGATTAGGCAAATGGCGTACATGACGATATTTTATTTACAAAACTTTTGTAACCCATTACGACTCAGTATTAATTAAAAGTTGCATGCTTAGACGTCTTACAAAAAAAAAATAGTAAATAATCATAATAGTTATAATAAAAACACCACAAAAATTTGTTTTGTAAATCACTGCAAAATTTTGAAATTATGTTTACAATGATTTGTAACAAGCCAATAAAAACTCAACTAAATTGTGAATTCATTAAATTTTCATGTGGTAGAAACCCCAAAATCATAATAACAAGTAACAAAAATACAAAAAAAGTGTACACCCATGGGCACCATAAATGTATATTTCCCTCTATATCTCTCTCAAAATTGAGTCTGAAGCCAACAAGAGGGATCATAAACAAAAGGAGAAGACATATGTTAAACCTGTCAAGAAATTAACCAATATAAGGAATACAGATGGTCCACCAATCCCTTGTATTGGTGCCGATGAGCGCCTCGACTTATATAATAATTGTGAATTGCGATCATGCCTGCACTAAAAATGCATGACAGAGGATCCTGATTCGAAACTATTTAGTGTTTGAAATTGTTTATATCTTTTATTTTGTACTGTTGACGCAAAAAAATATAACAATGTACAAGTTATTAATTTATTTTGTATATGTGTTTAGCTGTTTAAGAAGAAAATATGATTCCACATTAAAAAAGAAAATGTTTGAAACACTTTTTTTATAATAGGTCTTTTAAAAGGTACAAAATTATGCATTACGAAAAAAATTAAAGATTAATTTATTTATCAACTTTATTGCAAACTGATTAGATAACAAAAGAAAAACCTGTAGATATATTTTATTTTCTTAATAATTACTTTCTTGTATAATGCTCAAAACAACTAAAGTCTTAGGTTAGAAACTGAAAAATATAGCCAGATTTGTTAGCTCCTCTCTCTGCCAAGCTAAGGTCAACAAATAACCAAAACAGCCAAACTATAATTTTGAGGTACCAAAATTTAATTAATTGAGCAATGCTATAATGATCCAAAAAAGAGTTCTATTAAAATTTACTCATCAAAATTTATCAAATAAAATTTATATTAAATATAAAATTATTTTATAAATAAATTTTAAAAAATTATAACAACCTCAAACAAGCTAAGTTTTTTGTCTTTTAACTTATTTTAGTTTAAAGTAACTTTAAGTTAGTCAAGCACTGCTACACACCACATAGATGGGCCACTTGCTAACCATTAGCTTAGCCCACTTCTTGTAGTTGTTGGGCTCTTTTGGTTTTGAACTCTCAAGTTTTAATAATAATAATTACAAAATTTAGATCATTTTCCTTATGCTTTTCAAAAATTGAATTTTAATCGAAGTACGCATAAATTAGCCCGGACATTTTGAGATATCAATAACAAAAAAATATCACACCACTTTAAGCAAGCAATGAACTTGTTATATTAAAATTATGGCATCTCAAATTATGGCATTCAACAGAAAATTTTTCTTCTATTTCAGCCATTGTTTTATAATTTCTGGGAAAACAAGCAGATTCTTTTAATATAACAATTTCACTTGTGATTTATTTTATTTATTTTATTTTCATCTATTCTTTTATTTCATCCATTGATATAGTTTGGCCTTTTAAGAAAACAATTTCATTGTTACATGCTAAAACACTATAAATGTTCACTTGAAGTAGTGGGAAAGCAAGCAAAACAAACAAAAAAATGTCACACCACTTTAAGCCCCTCATTTTCTCAGTTTAAGTTAAGCTTTTTTGTTTAAATTCGTTTTAAGTTAAATAAGTAAAAAAATTATTTGGTAAACTGTTAGAGGTAATTTTATGCCAAAAGTCAATAAGCCAGAAAACTTTGGGTTAAAGTCATGCCAAAAGCCAAAAAGCTATAAGTCAGGAAAAAAAATATTTTAATTTTTTTAAATTTACTTTTATATAATTTTATATTCAATATGAATTATGTTTGATAGTTTTCAACGAATAAATTTTGAAAATATAATTTTTATAAAAAAAGATTGTGAATAATAAAAATTATAATATTTCTAAAAAATATAAAAAAGTATTTTATATAAAAAAAACAAACAAAAAGACTAGAAGCCAAAATGCAATAAGCAAAAGGACAAAAAAAATGGAGGTTAAGAAACAAGGTTATATGATTGTTGGTTTTAAATAAAAAGACAAAAAATTTAACTTAAAATTGAATTACCAAACAGGACCTTAATCGTATTATTTTCCGCGATTTCCTTTTCATTCTTTTTCATTTTTTTCCTTTCTTTCACTTTCTGGTCCACAAATTCCAAACCGGCCCATTAAGCCACACAGAGAAGACATGCACATGCATATCTAGAATTGGAGGCCATAATAATCACTATGTGCATAGAGCGGAGGCCCTAGAATTTTCGATAATACTATAAACTCATAAAGAATATTCATAAAATTATTTATAATTTAAAATAAATAGTTTAGATTCAGTTAAAATATGATCAAAATTCCAAATAGTTTAATTGATCGGATCATTTATTTTAAGTTATGAATAGTTTTTATGAATAAATTTTATAAATTCTTAGCATTAATTTCATTGTTTCTTTGACATATGGTAGCTATTAACACGTGGCGGCATTTTATTTACCAAGTTTTTGTAACACGTTACGACTCAGGCATTAACTAATTAAAAGTCGCATGCTTAGATATTTATATAAAAAAAAAGAATAGTAAAATTATGGGAGTATTTAAAAATGTTACTGTCAATAGTTTTTAACTTTTTACTATTAATTTTAATTATAAGTTATAAGTTTTTCTAAACACTCACAATTTTTACTACAATTTATAAATTTTTATTTTATTTTAGCTACAACTTTTACCAAACACTTAAAATTTCTGCTACAAGATACAATTTATAAGATACTAGTAATAACTTTGCCAAATATCACCATAGTTTTAATAAAAACACAACCAAAAAAATATTTTATAAACCACTGCAAAATTTTAAAATTATGCCTACAATTATACGCAACAAACCACCCAAAACTCAACTAAATTGTGATTCTATTAAAAATACTAGAATTTATAAATAAAACTACATTTATACATAACTTTTATAAACAAAAGAAGGAGACATATGTTAGACCTATCAAGAAATTAACCTGTAACATCTCTCTCTCTCTCTCTCTCTCTCTCTCTCTCAAAATTAAGGAGTTTGAAGCCATTAAGAAAGATTATAGACAAAAGAAGGAGACATATTTTAGACCTATCAAGAAATTAACCTGTGTACAGAACACAGATGGTTTCACCATGGATCTCTTTATGGGGCTGTTTGCAAAAGCTTTTATTATGAATTTTTAATTTTTTGCTACTAATTTTAGTTATAAATTATAATTTTTTCTAAGCATTTATAACTTTTGCTATAAATTATAACTATTTTTTCTTTTATTTCAGTTACAAGTTATAATTTTTACCGAACACTCACATTTTCTGTTACAAATTTCAATATAAAAACTGCTAATTTCAATAATGCCAAACACCAACTACGTTGGTGCCGACCGGCCAAAAGGCTCGATGGGTCAAAAGACTCAAAACTTTTGTCGTGCTTTTTTGTATAATGTATTATTTAACGGCTAAAAATTATATAGCAATTTTTGTGCAATGCTATATTTTATGCAATTCAATTTTTAGCTGTTGAATGATGCGCATTAGAAAGCATAGCTGATTATCCTGATTTCTGTTGATAGGAAAAATGTAACAACAAAAAAAATTATTAATTTATTTTGTAATATACATTCAGTTGTTTCATAGGAAAATATGACTCCACAGTAACAGTTTTTCTGTATGAAACTTTTTTTTTTATTTTTTTTATAAAATATGTTCTCTAAAAAATACAACATTATACATTACGAAAAACTTTAAAATTAAATTTTTTATCGACTTTATTGCTAACTAATTGGATAACAATTATTTTTTTATATTTTTCTTTATTTAATTAATTATTTTCTTGTATATTGGCCAATGATCGAAAAAAGTATTGAGATCGAAATAGTTATCCACCATTTTATTCAAAATTTGATGTTTGGTTCATATCATTGGCCAATAGTGAGAATTCGGCTCAATTGTTGGGTATATACGTACTGTTATTTTTAATTAACAGGACCATTAGATTTTGTTAAGGGCAGTTTTCAGAAGACGTACATACCCAAACACTAGTCAAGCAGCACCATTAATTACAGCCCACATAGATAGGCCACTTGCTACACGTTAGCTTTGCCCACTTCTTGTAGTTGTTGGGCTCCTTTGGACTCCCAATTCTCAATAAGAATAATATCAAAAATTGAATCTGACCACTTTTGGTTTGTTTGTTGTGAAGGATTAAGAAGAGAGATTGAACTATTAAATAAATTTGGCCGAAAAAGGATTTGTTCTCGTAATATTGTGAGTCTTACGTTTATATTACGGAGCTCGGACTAACAATTCGACGAATAAAGAATTATTCATGATATTAATAATATCAGGTTCCTGCATTGGTATTATTATACTAAGTTTCGAATTGTCTTCTTTATTTATTTAATTGTCAGAACTAACTCTACAACTCTTATTCTTTCTTTATTTTACTCTAATTAAATATGAATCAAATTTATCACTACATACACAATCTCATTTATAATTCATTTGTATATAAAAAAATATGTGCGACCTCTAATATTATTAATATCAGCTATCCTATCTAATCTTATTCGAAATAACAAACAAGTCTTTTAAGTCAATGTTATTTTTCTCTCACAAGGCGAATGGAATACTAGAACTAGAGCTATATAACAGTGATAAAAGATAAAAAGAGACAATGGGACCACGCGAGATGAGAATGTAATGAACTATCCTCTCTCGTATCTTATTGGGATGGAGAAAGTAACAAGAGTGGGACAAGAGTAGAGATATTGTGAAATTTTTTTTATCAAATTTAAGAAGATAATATTAGGTACAGTGAGAGAGAGAATATAGCATAAGAAAAAAATGTTTTACGAAGGATTATAATTAAAAAGCTGAAAAATAAAAAAAATAAAGATCATGTTTTTGTAATATAGTTTTATCGTATTTTAAAAATAAATAATTATAATTGGGGTGTTGCAAGAAATAAGAAGGCAGAAAAAACAAAAATTAAGTTGGTTATTTTTACACACAAAAAAATCGCCATTAAGAGTTGGGACCCTTTTTCTGTTTTTTTTTTCCTAATTTATATAATTTTGAGCATTCTCAAACTAAAAATTAAGTTGGTTATTTTTACACACAAAAAAAACTAAATTTTAAGTCATAAGAGGATCATAAAAAATTCAAATCATATAATTGTCAATATAGTACCGGTCGGCACCGGTCAATACGTACCAGTTTAGAGCAAAATCAATATATTATTTACTTAGTTTTGTATCAATTAAAATATCGGCCTGTACTGAATGTACCGAACATTATCGATTTATATCGTTCCATACCGAAAAATACAAAATACGTATATATTTACTTTAAAAATAATAATTTTTACTTAGTTTTTTTTTGTTTTAATTTTATTTTTATACTCTAATTTAAACTTCATATATAGCATAACTAAGAGATTTAAGTCTAATCCATGTTAAATTAGTATTATAAATTTCAAATGATAAATTTATATCTCTTTTAAATTAATTATTTCATTATGATTAAAGAGATTAAAAATTAATTTAGACAAAGAAAAAAAATAAAAAATATATTTTTTAAAAGAATTTTACATAATGATATTTTTTATTATTAAATATTTTTCGTAGAAACTAATCAATCGGCTACTATTGAACCTATGTTTGGAATAATTTTTTTGAGAGTATTTTTTGCTTAAAAGCTTCTACAAAAATTTATTTGTTCGGTTTCAGCTGATTTTTTTATATATCTTTTTATTTACTTTTTTTATAAAAAACCAAAAAAACTATAAAAAAAAATCTAATCATACTAATAATTTTCCACGCTGCCGTCGCCAATACGGGCACCAACCGAGTAACGAAGAGTACACGTGTAGAAATGCCAAAGTCAACCTTAGTATGTATTAGACCAGACCATGGTTTTCTTTTGAATATTCCGCGGTTCTTTTGGACTCCCATACTAGGAATCGAGAGTTTTAAAATCTAACGGTCAAATAAAATCGTTATTTACACGTAAGATTCATTTGGCAAATGATTTAAAATTTAGTTTTTTATGTTTTTTGGCTTTAAGTTTAAAAAGTTACAAAATTTTATTTGAAAATTTTAAAAGTTTTAGCCTTTTTTCTTTTTTATTTTTTTAAATAAACTAATTTTATATATTTTTAAAAAATATCATAACTTTTATTATGCACATTCAATTTTTATAATATTTATATTTTAAAAATCTATTCGTTAAAATTTATCAAATAAGTTCTGTATTGAATATGAAATTATATAAAAATAAATTTTTAAAAATTATAATAATTTTTTTTGACTTCAAGTTTTTTTTTGCTTAAAACTATTTTAAACCAAACTTGTTAGTTTATTATTTTTTGACGTAAAATTATATTTATGATTCACCAAATAAATTTTTTGTTAGGCAAAATGATTGAAAAGAGAACAAAATGCCGATACTGTACTGTATAACAAATAGAAAAGAAAATAAAAACTGTAAAACAAGAACTTAAAATAAATTTTACGAACAAACGCTAAATCGAAATAATATAGATGATCGAGACTAGTGTTGAACACTATCTTTTTAAGATAGATTTATTCCTCACAAAAATATTAATGGGTTCCACAACTCATGATCCACGTTAGTCCGACCAGCTGAGCTCAGGCTTGGACATGGGTCGTAGGTCATGGTTAGAGATATCAACTTATTTTATCAAATTAATATATCAAAAACACAATTATAACCATAAAATTTAAATATAGTTTATGTGGAGCATATTACATCAATAGTTGTGATTGTATTATATTATTTGAAATATTAATTTAATAAAATAAGTTGATATTCTTAGCATT
>JAOTRH010000002.1:1406122-1430856 GCA_034768845.1 Heliamphora exappendiculata
CATACCCTCAAAGCAATGGACAAGCTGAAGCCACCAACAAGACTATCATTGACGGACTCAAGAAGAGACTGGATGCTACTAAAGGAAGATGGGTCAAAGAACTGCCATCAGTTCTGTAGACTTACCGAACTACTCCAAGGAGGTCCACGGGTGAAACCCCCTTTTTCCTATCCTATGGGGTAGAGGCGGTTATACCACTAGAGGTCAGATTACCGACAATCTGAACATAGGCCAATACTCCCGAAGCCAAGATAAGGCACTCGCCGTGGACCTGATTTAGCCGAAGTGCGTAGGGCGATGGCCACTATTAAATTGGCAGCCTACCAGCAAACCATTGCCAAAAGGGTATAATAAGAGGGTGAAACACCGTGAGTTCGGCTTGGGAGATCTGGTCTTGAAGAAGGTGTTCGGCCATATAAAGGATCCAGTACAAGGGAAGTTGGGCCCGATCTGGGAAGGCCCATACAAGGTTACCTCCAAGGGCGACAATGGAGCATACCACCTAGAGAACTTGAATGGGAAGGCCGTCCCCAGGCCGTGGAACGCTAACAACCTCCGTAAGTTTTACTTTTAGTCTTTTTGTTTCTTGTAATTTTCCTTCGGCATGAGTTTTTCCCCTTCACTCGTAAAATTTTTATCAATTGACATCCTTAACAAAAACTTAGGGGGCATACACTAAATATGGCAAAGCAAGCACAGGGCCAGCACAGCGAACTTCTTCAGTAGCCTAAGTTCGATGTTTATCCAAACAATTTATTCTTTTAGTATGGACGTTAATCCCATACTAAGGATGATTAAGCCTAAAAAGGCTAAGTTCGAAATTCATCCGAACTATTTAAGCCCATAGTATGGACGGTAATCCCATACCTAGGATGTCTGAGCTTAAAAAGGCCAAGTTCGGAGTTCATCCGAACTATTTAAGCCCTTAGTGTGGATAGTAATCCCATACCTAGGATATTTGAGCCTAAAAAGGCCAAGTTCGACATCTATCCGAACTACTCAAGCCCTTAGTATGAATGGTAATCCCATACTTAGGAGGATTAAGTCTAACTTGGCTAAGTTCGATATTCATCCGAACTCATTTAGCCCCTAAGAATGGAAATTAATCCCATTCTTATGATTCATAGCATCTCAAATTTTTTTTGTTAATCATCCGAACTAGCCCTTAGTATAAGTGATAATCCCACACTTGAATAATTAAGCATTTTTTAGTTGAACTTGAAATGCTAAGTGTTGAAGAATGTTCGAATTACTGGGGCCGTCAGTACCGAAGTCAGTCAGGGGCAATGCAAATATGAAAAGCAAGACTAAAGCAAAGAGTTCTTCTCATTAACAAAAGAGGGGCTGAAACCCTCAAAGTTACAAGAAAGGCCCTAAAGGGCAATACAAAAATAGATAAAGGAAAAGAAGATAGAATCCTTCAGGGGGCAGCCAAAAAATCATCAGTGATTTCTACTGGGGTTCCGACCTCCTCAATGGCCATGGGCGCAGCCATCTCCGCCTCAGCTGCCCCGACTACTCCTCCCTCCTCCTCCGCCTCCTGCTTGCTCAGCAAAGGGACGTCCTTGTATAAAGGGGAGGATTCCTCGACCCCGGCGGCTTTGAGGGCGGCCTCCCAAGCCAAGCCAAGCCAAAAATAAAATCTTGAAGTCCTGGGATCTGTGCCTTGCAGTCTTTGGTTGCCTCAACAACCCTCGCCGAATAAGCCTTAGAAGCCTCCTCATTCGAACGGGCCAACTCGGCTTCAGTCTCCCCCAAGGCAACGACGGTATTGGCCAAGGACTCCCCCTTCTCCTTCAGTTGCCTCTTTAATGCAATTTCTTGAACTTCAAGCTTGGAGACCCTTGCCTGAGCAGTGTCGGTGCCTGCGTCTTCTCCCGAAGGCTACCTTCCAGCTTCTCAATTTGTTGGAGGTACTTGGAGTTAGCCTAACAAAGCTTGGTCAGCTCGGCCTCTTGAGCCTCAACCCGCTCAACCATTACCATCAGATGTTGAAGGCTCTGCAAAGAGAAATAGCGTCAGTCACAAAAAGAAACGTAAAGCGAAAGACAAAAGGACTGAATTGATAAAAGAGGGTGTTCTGGGGTAATACTTAGACCGAGTGGCGGACTGAGGATTTCACCAGCTACTCGTGAGGAAGCTTCCGAGCTTCCTCTATATCAGCCGAGAGTAACAAGGCTTTGGACAGACCAAATGCGGTGTCTGGGGATTTCACCTTGTCTTCGACTGTGATCACCCGATCACCTCTCCTGAGATCGGGTGACCATGGCTCTGCCTCGCTGGGCTGTTCCACTACAACCTTCCCCTTCTCTCTTCTCTCCCTCTCTCTTCTCTCTTTTTCTTTCTCATTCTCCTTCTCTTTCCCTTGATCCTTCGAAGGGGTGCCCTCAACCTTCTTTAGCCTCTTCAAGGGGGGCTGGAATGTAGCTTTGGAGATAGGAGCTGCCTCCTTCGCCAGTTCGGTGGCAAGATCAGCCGAAGGCTTCTCCAATGTGGTAACCTTTCTCTTCGGCCCCCCAAGGGTGAGGAACTTGCTGAGGTCGGCGGTGGGAGCTTTCTTTTGTGCCATTTTGGCTATTTCTTCGAAGACTGAAAAATCGACAGATGAAGAAGACGAGGAGGATATAGAGATTGTGTAACCCAGGGACGAAGGCTCTGGCCTGTCAAGAAGGAGAGGGGGCTGAGTAACTGTAACCGACCTCTCTGCTCGGGTGAAGGGGAGGACCACTGCTTCAGGGACATCCGCAGGCTCGGATGCTGGACCAACAATTCGGATGCCTGATGTGCTCAGCCTGATGAAACTCCTATATGTAGGAATATACTTCAAAAGGATATGAGCAGCTTTGCCCAATCCTCTTTGCTCTGGCAACCCCTTGTAGGTCCAAACCTTGGTTAGGTCCTCAAGATGTACCTCAGGAAGGGGACCTCGAGCTCGACTGTTTGCAACCTCACCTGTGCCGAACAGAAAGCAAAAGCACAAGATTGTAAAAATAAGGAAAGACCAGTAATGGGTAAAACATAAAACCAAACAGGTAATGAGCATTACTACCAGGCCCAAGACCGTCCTTCCGGGGGACGGTGAAGATATCTTGTACCTCTTCGGGGTCGAACTCAAAATTACCGGTCACATAGACGAAGTTGTCATCTATGTCCTTTCCAAAATCAGGAAGTTCGATCATTAGCTTCTTAGCTACTCTCTTAGCCTTGAGGTAATACGATCCGGATTGATGTTTATCCATGTTGTAACAGTAAATAATATCCCAGATACCAAGGTTGGTACCCAGAATACGGTTTAGTTCTACAGTTTCCATGACTACTCTAAACACGTTAGAAGAGACCTGCATGAGACTAACTCAATAATGCCGAAGAACCCGGCGAAGCAGGGGGTGAAGAGGGAACCGAACTCTCCCTCCACTATGGCTACAAGTGGGAGGGGGAGCTTTTTTCAATTCCCCTCGCACGAGTCACTAGCATTGGCTAGAGTGAGGCCAACATCATCCGAAATCTGGTACCGACGTCGAAAAACCTCCATGGCTGCCGGCGTCGATACTAGCTTTCTCAGTTTGCCCATTTAAAGAAGAAAAGAAAGAGGAAGAGAAAAAGGAGAAGAAGAAGATATGAGAAAATTGAGGCAAACTAACCTCAAAGCACTAGAAGGAGTAGTGAAAAGGGAAAAAGGACGCTTACGAGCCTCTAAAAATCGTTTTTAGCCGTTGAATTCTGGGAAATGCTTCGCCGGAGGGATATTTTTTGAGTTCGCCGAAAATCGGACTGGGAGCGTTTGGAAAAGTTCAGAAACAATGAAAAAAGATGGAAACGACAACACGATTGGCTTTTATACCCGTCGTCCCAAAAGACAGGCGCATTCAATGCGCCGTACGTTTGGAACGACGTGAACAAATCATTGATTGAACTCTGTCACCGCCTCCGCATGCCAACCAGGGCGCGCCATGTCACCCAACACAAGGCTCAAGACCAGCCGTCGTTATTCATGAGGGCACCTCAAGAGACCTGGGCAGTAGAACCATCACCCGGAGAACCGAATAGATGTCTCCGAACAACGCCGTACCCCTTGTAACCCCAGATACTCAGCACGTATCCCGAACTGAGTGACTGGGTATTCACCGAGCAACCTAGGCTGACAATCAAGCAAGAATTCAAAGCTCTGGTCCATCGCCGAGCAGTATAGCCGAACAATAACCAGAGCTAGGGGCAGTTGAGGGTGGACAAAAGCTATGGGCCTAAGGCCCAGCCCGAATGATTGGAGGCAAGGACTCAAAAGGAAGACCAGCTCAAAATGGACTTGTCCAAGTATTCGAAGAAGCCCGGACCCACTGTTGTTCAGGCCCTACTAGCTCGGCCCACCCCATATAGGGACAGAACGGACCTATAAAGCCCACGTCGGCCCCTCAATGGAAGAAATAGTTTTCATATTGTATACGATTTGATTAGATATACAAGATGGGAACAAATCAACATCAGGACGACGTGATGAAAACTAATTTACGTGATGGATGAAAATAAATCACATCCACATGATAGGAAACAATTCCTTACTAATAGGAGATAGGATCCTAAGAGGATTCAGCCTCCATTAGTCCTGACCCCTATATAAAGAGAGGCACCCTTAAACCACTAGGTAGGCAATTCTTAACCCCAAAACTCTTGCTTGGAAACCTCTTAGAAAGATATCTAACTTGAGCGTCGGAGTACCTTCCGGCCATAACCGGCCGATAGACGCTAACGGTGTTCTTGGTGGTTGCAGGTGTTCGGCGGCAGAGTAAGGAGCATCTAGTAAGTTCGAAAGACAAGAAGTCTGGTCCATACTCTGTTTGGGGTCATCAATATTGGACCTGTTCATCTAGTCATGATTGTGCCGAATGAGTCCAAATAATTTGTACCGCGGACAGTTATAATCACAATTATAATCACAAAAAATGAAATGAATACACATTTTATACAAAAAAATTATAATCACAATTTTTGAAGAAATAGTTATTCCAAATATTATTATAATGCACATATTTAGTTATCAATATTATTCAATCACATAACTACATATATCAAAATAAATTCATTTTTTATATATATAACAAACTCAATCAATTTTACTTAATAAATAAACTCAATAATAAAAATATATTAAAAAATCAAACCTATTCGATTTTTGATATAGGGCTTTTAATTTTTAAAATTTAAATGCCGTGGTCCTGTGGACCCAAATGCCATTGTCATGAAGTAATTATGCAATACTGTCGAGCGTCGAGTAATCTTTTCTACCGATCACTACCCTTTTGTAAGTAGCTTTTTTCCTCCTTTCTTTTGAATTTTAAAATTTAATAAGAATCAAAAAGTGAGCAAGCACATGCCTCAAGTTAAAGAGCTCATTTGTCAATTAATTTTAAGTTTGAGCTTTTGACTTAAAGTTATTTTAAGTTAAGAATGCAAAAATTTGTTTAGTTGAGATACGTGTAAGTTTTAAGCTAAAGGTTTAAAATAGTTTTAAGTCAAAAGGCATAAAATTTCTTTTAAAGTTGTTATAATTTTTTAAAATTTATTTATAGATAATTTTATATTTAATATAGATCTTGTTTGATAAAGTTTGATGAGTAGATTTTAAAAATATAATTTTTATAAAAAATAAATATGTATAATAAAAGTTATAATATTTTTAAAAAGTATAAAAAAATTATGTAAAAAAGAAAAAGTTAAAAGCTTTTGAGTTGAAAAACGAATTTTTTTAACTTTATAGGCTTTTAAGCGAAAGGCAAAAAGCCAACTTTAAACAGAATTTAAGCCGGTTTCCCAACTAGGGCTAAATCCTGTAACTATTGTTTGTGATGCCTAAAAAATTTAATTCTTTAAGACTTTTAGTTTTTTGACAAAATAAAAAGAAAAAGCAAATTGTTTGGAATAATTTTTTTAGAATAGTATTTTTAACCTTTTTGCTTTTGATAAAATGTCTAGCATATTTTTATTTTTTTTTGCTTTTCATGTTATAGTATTAGGGATAATAATATAACCTTTTTAGAGTAAATTTTACTTTTTAATTGATGGTATTATAATTATTTTATTTTTAAAAAACAAACATTTGAAATATGTATAGATTTTTTTCTTAAAAAAAATAACCATAAATTAATGGACAATTTAAAGATGCCAAATAGTCTATCATAAAACTATTTGGATAATGGGATGCCAAATACACACTTTTTAAGAGTGTGTACACTAGCAACAAAGAACAAACTAAGGAGAGAAAGTAAAAGGAAAGGGAAAAAATAAAAATAGTATCCAATCATTTATTCTATTTTCTTAGTCCAAACAAAGGAGAGAAAGTAATTTGGTCCAAATTAAGAATCAAACATAATATAATTAATTTTTGCCTTTTGTAATTGCATATGTACACAAAAATGGATGATATATAAATCTTTTGTTTCCAAGTTCCAAAGTTAATCTCCCTAAAGGAATTGGGAATAAAAACATTTACCTAGTTAGTTCAAATTGCACAATCAATTCAGAAGCATTGGTTTTTATAGTGTGCACCTTGCTTGGTTGCTTTAATTTTGATTTTTATGAGAATTTTAGGATTAGTTATAGATATTTTAGGTCATACTTTGTGTACTCATAACCAGATGATATGTTGTATAATCAATTAGTTATTTCAACTTTAATTTTAATTATGACAATTTTAAGTTTATTTGTATTGTTATTTTAATTTTTAATTATTTATCTTTTAAGTATTAATTATATAATTTTAAACCCAATTACGATATCTATACACTATATACCTTTTAAGCCCGTGAAAATAATGTCATTACTATCAATGATAAAAATATAATTTGCACAAGATCGAGCCAAAATCATCCAATATGACTAATTTTTGGACCTGTTTGAGATGTCTAAAATATTGGAGTGTTTAGAATAATTTTTTATAGTAGTTTTTTTTTACTTTTTAGAAAAATATCTAATATATTCATACTTTTTTTTTTGAGTTGTCGTGTTTGGAATATTGACATGAATTTTTTGTTTTTATAACAAATGTTGACTTTTTAAATTGAAGTTATTGTAGTAATTTTAGTTAAAAAAAAGTTAGAATGTGTATTAGTTTTTTTTTCTTGAATATTGAAATGAAAAAAAAGTTAGTTGGTACTTTTTTGAAAAACTAAACAGTATAACTTGAAAGCTGATTTTTTTTTGGTAAAAAAATCCACTTTTTAAAAAAACCAAACAAGGGCTTAATTACCTTAATTGTTAGTTTAAACAATCTAAGAGGGTGATGAATTGAATTTTAAAACGATAATAACAATTTTTAATTTTTTTTCAAAACTTTTTAATTTCATAAACAATTATAACAAGAAATATGACAGTAAGAAATTAAAGAGGTTAGGGAGAGAGAAATTGAACAAGACACCAAAAGTTATAATAGTTCGACTTCTTTTAAGTTTACGTTCACTCCTCAAAACTCCTATTGAGAAATCTACTAGGATGGAATACTTTACAGACGCATTCAAAAACCTTTTATAACTTCAAGAATTTCTTATAAAACAATCCATGCTTTTTCTAAACTCACTTGAGTTATTTTTTTAAGAGAATCACTCACTCTCTTAAATGATCAAGGGTAACTCACCCTCTATTACAATAAATGTGAGAGAATCAAATATTCACTAACTAACACTCTTTACAAATGATTAGAAATAAATAAACTAAAGAGTGAAAAAATCAACTGGAGGAGTAAATGATAAGTTAATACTTCTTGAAAGATTTGAGTTTTGATTTCAAGCAATAAAACAGTATTGAGGGGTTTGAAGCTCTGAAAACTTACTTCTTATATAGCTATTTGAAGTAAATGACTGTTGGTGGGTTGGTGGAGGTAATTAATATTCTAAAATCCTACCGTTAGAACCAGCGCGAGATTTAAAATTTCTCGAAGATGTCGACTCAAAGACTTTGTGTCAACACAAAATATCTATGGCTTGATTCTTTAAGTGATTGTATCAACTCAATTTTTCATTGGTGTCAATCTTATTTCTGCATTTAACTCACCCATACAGTGGTGTTGACTCATAAAACATTTGGTATTGACCTCATGTATTTATTCAGTTTTTCAAATGAGACTTTGGTGCCGACTCATTTCTTCATTGGTGTCGATCCATTTTGTCAGAACAGCTACTGAAACTTCAGTGTCGACTCAAAAGCGCTGTGGTGTTGACTCAAGAAATTACAATCAGTTTCGGGACTTTTAAAGTCTACTCATTTTCGTTTGGTGTCTACCCAAAAAATCTCATACAGTCTCGGTTGTTTTAGAGTCAACTCAATTTTGTTTGGTGTCGACCCAAAACTCTTGTTTTCGAAAGGGATATTTGTGCCGACTTAGATATCTTTGGTGTTGATCCTTTTTATCTTAGAGTCGGGAAACGGCTTGTAGCTTTGGTGTCGACTGGTTTCTCTTTGATGTCCACTCATTTTATTTCTCGAAGAGTATTTAGGTGTCGACTTATGTAATTTGGTGTCTACTCATAAAATTCGAAGTTTGAAACCCAAATGATCATTTAGTATCGACTCAAAATACTTTGGTGTCAAGCCAAAGTGAATCTCAATCCATACCAGAGGTGTCAACTCAAAATTATTTGGTGTCGACTCATTTGAGATCTTAGAACATCTTAAACAAAGTAGTTAGAGTATTGATCCTAAATTTCAATGGTGTCGACACACGTGAGAATTTCAAACATGCTTTGTTTTAAGGTGTCGACTCTATTATCAATTGATGTCGACACAAAACGTTTTTATCAAGAACACTGAGTGTCAACTCATTTTTTAAATTAATTTAATTATAAAAATAAATTATTAAAATTATCAAAATTTAATTAAAAAACTTTTGGGATAACATTAATATATATACAATGTTTTTTGACTTCATAGACCGTCTAATATAGGCAATGGCAGGACCATGAGGGCAACTGCAATAGCCATAGGCATAGATGGATCCATGAGGGCAACTGTTCCCTAGTAGTAACAGCCCCTTTGAGAGAGAGAGAGAGAGAGAGAGAGAGAGAGAGAGAGAGAGAGAGAGAGTATTTAAACAATAAAAAATTATATTTTTTATCTATATTATTTAGATAAGCAGAGTGAAAAAATATTACTTTTCTCCTGTTTTGTTTGGTCAGTTTATATAAGAGAAAAAAAAGTGTTTTATATAATTTTATTAAATTAATTTTATTTTAAAATAATAGTACTTAGTGCATTTAATTATTTTTGGAGGCTTTATTAACATTACAAAACAAAAGTATTTAGGTAAAATTTTCTTTTTTTTTCTTTTCTTTTTTTATTTTAACCATTGGTTCGTATTAGCTAGATGAGTGAATTTAACAAAATGTGAAAAGAGATGATGCAGGGAAAGCAAAAAAAAAAAAAAAAAAGTAAATGTTTTGATTTAGAAAAATAATAATTTTAGAATGATCAACTTAATTTATCAAATTAATATCTCAATAAATGTGGCACAATAGTAAGCATTGATATAATAGGTCCGAAATAAATTCTATTTTAATTTAATACTTATAATTATGTCATATCATTTGAAATATTAATTTGATAAATTGAGATAGATAGAACTATTATGCTATAGCAAAAGTAGAAAAGTTTTGATCTAATTTTTTAATTTTAAAAATTTTAGAATGACACGTTTCATTTTGCAATTGGTCAAAATTAATTATTTTTAAATTTAACTCATTATTAGCAATCTTATAATTTAGAAATAGTTCATTAATTTTCCTTAAAAGAAATAATTTAAATTCAGCTATATTCCAAAATGTACCACTAATTTGCATTAAAGAATAGGAATATATTCGTTTATAATAGGAAATAAAAATATTACATTAATTATTAATTACTTCATAAAAGTACCCATAAGTTATTTGTAAAAATACCCATTAATCTAAAAATAACACATTAATTTTATAAGTTAACATGTTTGATTTATCTTACAATCTCAATATTAATGCCCGTGCACATCGAATTGATTTGCCTTAAATTGAAAAGTATTTATTGCAATTCCTTGTTGGTTCTTCATGCATGAAAACCTCAATTTATTTTCTCATAATTTTGAATTTATTAAATACAATAACACATGTATCACTTCTTTATTGGCTCTTTATTATTAAGATGGCAACCTTTTATAAACTTATTGATTATTTACACATATAATAATATTTTAAATGCTTTTAGATTACGGGTCTTCCATATATATATATATATATATAATATTTATGTTTTATTTATTGTTTTAAAAAAATAAGTTCTACAAACTCAACAGCACACTCATTTATTTTGGGATAAAATGAAACTTTAATGTAAGCCAACAAATAAGAAAATTAATTATTTGTACTGTGCTTTGAGAAATTTTATATCAAGAACAATATGAATATTTTGAACACAAAATAGTTATAAGTCAAGATTTTAATTTTATTATTAATTATTGAATAAACTTCGTAAAAAGTATATATATATATATATATTGTAAAAATACGTGCACAGCATAGATCTACTGCTTAGTTTGGAATTATGGGAATCGATATTAATTCATTAAATTGCTTACCAAATTCTCCATTTTTAATTAAACAAAGAATTTAAATAAAAAATAAAATAAAAGAAGAATGAACATTGGGAAACAGTTTTGTTTCTAGTCACTTCTTTCTCATTCTCACAATCTATCCTATTCTGACTGATCAAACAAGGAAGAAAAATTACTTAGGTATCGTTAGGTTGAAGTATTATTGTTACGAGATAATTAGTGTATTTAAGTTATTAGTATTTAAAGTATTAGTATTTAAATTATTAGTATAATATTTTTTGTATAGAAAAATATTAAATTGAGAGTTAGATAACTTACAAATAAATAATACGTTGTTTAGTTTAATATAATTTTAGTGTAATTAAATTTTTTTATGTATAAAAATAATCAAAATAATTTCGAAACTAACCAATTCACTATTTCCACGGGTTTAGAATAGTCCTTTATAAGGAGTATTAAGTTAGTTGCAAGGTTTTTTAACCCCCTTCAAATAATTGTTAAACACATCTAATATGAGTCTATTAGTGAAATAATCTAATCTTAAATCATAATCCTACAATCAAATGAGGCCTTAGACCTCTTTGGCAATTGGCTGTAAGACAAATTTTTTACCATTTTGTTTAAAGTCAAAATAAGTTTTAAATTTTGCATTTTAGCTTATTGACTTTTAATATTTTTTCTTTTCTTTCTTATTAACCTAAAATATATTTATATATCATCTAAAAATACCATAACTTTTATTATACACATCTATTGTTTATAAAAATTATATTTTTAAAATTTATTTGTTAAAATCTATTAAATAAAATTTATATTAAATATAAAATTATATAAAAATAAATAAAAAATACAACAATTTATTTCTAACTTAAAACTTCTTATTTTGTTTTTATTTTTTCACTTAAAATGGCTTTAAACTAAAGGCTTTTTGCTTATTATTTTTTAACGATAAGTCTCCCCAATATTTATCAAATAAATTTTTATTTATTTAGCTTAAAATAACTTTAGATAAAATATTTAATATAAAAGATACCTCATTCATAAAAAAATATTTATAAAATTACATAAAATTCTATGTGAATGGTTTTAAATTTAACTGAACAAGTAATAATAATCGCTTCTGTTTTTAATTAAACAACAACTACTTCTTTCATTTTTTATTTTTTATTTATTTATCTTTGTTCGACGAAACCGCTCGTTTTAAACGGGCTAATCAATCACCGCACCAATGGCAGGGTTTTAAAAGAAGATGAAAGATGTTAAATTCCCAACCAAACCCAACCCCTCTCTCTCTCCGTATCTGCTGCGCGTAAAATCCCGAACAAAGATCTTTTATTACCCGAAAGTTCACGAGAAAATCAGACATTCTCTTCTGGGAAAATTTTTCTGTTTCTTTCTTTCGTTCAGTTTTAAGTTTATTTTCCATATACTCGCGTCAATAAATACTCGGAAAAAGTCGACCACGAAGCTTGTGAAGGGTCCGAGAAACCGTTCAACCCTCGTTTCTTTGCTTATTAGTTCTTCTTTTTAAATTTTTTTTTTTTAACTATCCGGGAAAGTATTTTTCTCGTGATTCCCAGCTTTCTTTAGCCGCCCATCATCAGATCTTTTGCTCCAGGAGTTTTTCCCAACAGAGCTTTCCCCTCCCTGCTTCAGGTGATCTTTTGAATTTTTTGATGTTTGTAATTTGGCTTCGTTTGTACTTATTCCATTCAGAATTTAGGTATTGGTAACCTTATTTATCGTCTTGAGCTAGCTTGGTGTTTGGCTAAATGTTTTTTTCTAAGCTATTTTACGTTATCTTTTGATGCAAGTAATCCAGTTGATTTTATTGACTCGAATACTGGGGATTTGGATGTGAATGTTCTGTGAAGTTAGCTTGATTTGTGAAGGGTCAAAAAGCAAACACGGTGGCTTGTTTTTGGAGGTACCCAGTTGGGTAATTGAATTGGGGATGCTTGGGTTTGTACTTCATTTGTGCCAGAATTGAAATTTTCATAAGGGTGCACATGGTTGGTTTGCTTGGTTATGGAGTCATTTGTGGAAATGGAGGGAGGAACCACATGTGACTTGGTGGCCGCCAAATTAATCCATTGACATCTAAAGGGTTGCTACTTCCTGGGTTTGAGTATAATAGTTGATAAAGGCTTTTCATTGGATTTTGGTTTTATATATATTTGATCTGGTTTTTAAGATGAATTGAGAAGATGGGTAAGGGATTGGGATGGTATTGGGTTAACGGACTCTGATTCCGCGACGCCGAATGTTTTATACGTGAAGGAAAGGAAAGGAAAGAAAGAAGGGATCTAATTAGCACCGTCTCTAGGTGGATTTCATCATCTTGGCTCTATGCTCATTCCTGGATTTGTTTGATAATATTAGCTTGTATTAGCTTTCTGATGCAATAGGACTTGGGTAGCAACTTTGGGTCGTGTGCTGCGTCATTTGAATGATCATGAATTTGTTGACTCCAAAATATTTAATTCCCTCACGGAATATTTTAGATTGTGTAGTTGAGATTCCATAATTTGTTATTCTTTCTTATTGGGTTTTCCGTCATAGACATTACATTATTGTATTTTTACTACAAATTCTCATGCAGTTTTTGTAATTATCATTTGTATAACAGTTTCCTTGTTTTCAATACTGTTTATTTCAGGTCTTATCTTCCTTTCACGAGGTAATTTCTGAAGGAGTGTTTCCTCTCAATCTGCTGAGCAATGCAAAGAAGCTCTTCAAGCTTCTAATTGTTGTGTATATAAAATCGAAAGATTGTAAATAAAATGGGAATTCTTGGACGCAGGTTTGGAGCTTTGGGTGAATTTTACTGTTGAATTGAGCTAAAGTTAAGGACTCATATCTAGTATCAACTATCGTTTATGTGACATTAGCCTCTTTTTGGCTGCAGTGCTGTTGGTAGAAAACCACATGAAACGATGAGACTTATTGTGACAACTTTTACTGGAATTGTTTTTGGCTTCTTGATTGGGGTATCATTCCCAACACTGACATTAACAAAGGTGCACAATATATGCACTTTTCTTGTCCAATTATTACCCTTTTTCCTCGTTCTCTCTATGTATGTCTGGTTATGCTCCTCATTAATTTCATTTCTTTTATTGGTAATGCATCCATGTTTTTCTTTTTTTAATTTTATAAAATAACAACTATATGGAAATTTGGCAGCTGAACCTCCCATCCAGTGTTCTTCCTTCCATCAATCTTTCTTACCGTGAGGATAGAAATTCAGGCCTCTCAACTCAAACATTATTGAATGCATTGTCCACTTTGAAGGATGACAGAAACACAACTGAAGCTCAAAAATTAAATAATACATCAAAGGTATGTTTGTCTCCTGTTCTTAGTATTGTGCAGAAATATATGAATTATCTTTTCATACATGGTAGAAAATTCAATGGAGGAGCAATAGAGTTTGGAGTTGAAGAAAATTTGCTTGCATTATTTTTCTTTAGGCTACCTGTTTTTTTTTTTGGAGAAAGAACTAAAAAAAAAAAGGCACTTGTTGAAATAAATTATCTGAACATTTTCTGCTTAAATATGCTGTATAGCTTTCATACGAAGCACATCCTCAAATTTGCTTAATTTAGGTGGTTGGCTGCCAGAAAATTTGGCAATACAAACAACAATGATTGGGTAGAAGAGAAAATTGGTGATAAGTTTATTCAGTAAAATGCAAATGTTCTTAATTCGTTTATATGGATCCATGTTATATGGACTCTGGAACGGGTGTCGGGTGCATGTATATCAGATGTGTTTTAAGGGTTGGGTGCAGGGTTCATCTAATTTTCATGTCAAAGATATTAAGACATGGAAAAATATTCATATTTCTTAATATATTTTTTTATTTTTAGGGTAAATGGCATTTGCAGGATTTCATAAATTATTTTGTACATAATATATGAGCTTCTGCATAATTTATAGTAAAACCAAATTACTAACACTTTGTAGGTGAATGCTCAACTACAAAATGTTGGATGTATATCTATACCTTATCCGAGTGTTGAGTGTTCAACGCGGATACTTTACTCATTTAGAAAATTCTATTCAACATAGATATAGATTGTTCTTTGCACCTGTCAATCTGCTGGCCTTTTAGAAAGCACATAACCACATCACATGTTAAGCAACATTGAAGTAGTTGAATACAATAATTGTGATCAGCCCGGTACTTCTTAGTAATATGTGATCTTTTATTATAAAATTAAGATGACGTATACTATCCACTTCCTAACATTAAATATTTGAAAAAGGGTGCTTATTCATAGTTTGAGTTTTAGTGCTGCTTGAGTATGACGTTCAACTGTTGCTGTTGCCAATATCTAAGAGAGATGTCCCTAAGGGACAAACCCTTGTGGCCTTGGACCACTTCCCTAATAAAAAGATGCTAGTATCAGAATAATACCCTGAAGATGAGCAGTTAGATGCATCTTTGACACTGCCTACTTCCCTATGATTGTAATGCAGATTTGGGTCCCATCGAATCCAAGAGGTGCAGAAAGATTACCCCCTGCCATTGTTGCAGCTGAGTCAGACTTCTATCTCCGCAGATTGTGGGGTGAGCCGAGCGAGGTGAGTGTCTTCCATCATGGCCATTGTCTTCAAGCACATGGCATTTATCTTGTTGTGCAATGGAAGTACAAATGATATCAAACTTTTGATTTGGTGCTACAAATTTTACAGATGAACTGAATTGGCGATATGGATTTGTTTGGGTTAGTTGTTGCAGTTGAGTCTTCTGGTGTTTATTTCAAATAGATGCTTAAAATAAGACAAGGACTACGGAGTTAGAATGGATGTATTCTAATGTTTAGTATAGTGATAATAATGTTGTCTTGAAATGGGACAAACAGGAATGAGGTCAGTCACGTGCATTTACAAAGTTAAAACATTATCCTAAAACATTGAAAATCTGATGACATCTCATCTTTATATGATCTTTTGCCATGTAAAAATTCAAAGATTGAGCTCTTGAAACAACTATGTGAGCCAACAGTGAGAATAATCAAATTCCCAATAGAATTCTATGCCATACAATATATAGGAGTATATTGTTAATAGAGACCACGAATGTTTGGCGTCATGAAATAATGTTTTGTTCTCTAGTTTAATTAATAGCAGGCACTAATCTGTTATTGTGTTGCCTAATGGTTTCTCTTTTATTTAAGCTCTGATGATTAAATATTAGGACCTGATAATTTTTCTTTTCAATTTTAGGGTGTTTGATCATGTTGCCTTCTGCAGGACTTAACAATCAAACAGAAATATCTTGTAACGTTCACTGTTGGTTATGATCAGAAAAATAACATTGATGCAGCTGTCAAAAAGGTCTCTCTCTCTCTCTCTCTCTCTCTCTGCGCGCGCGCGTATGTTTTTCTGTCTGTGATTGTGGGTGATTGTGCATGTGCTCGCCTCTGAGTTTGTGTTTTCATGCAGTTCTCAGAGAACTTCACAATACTTCTGTTTCATTATGATGGTCGAACAACTGAATGGGATGAGTTTGAGTGGTCAAAGCGAGCTATTCATGTGAGTGCACGAAAGCAAACAAAATGGTATGGAATTACTGAAGTCTTAAGTACTTTATATCTTTGTGGTACTTCTGATAATGAATATAGGGTGGTCTCTTTGTATCATGCTTATACACTATGCTACTTGAAATTTTGAAGGTGGTATGCGAAACGATTTCTGCATCCTGACATTGTGGCTCCATATGATTACATTTTTGTCTGGGATGAAGACCTCGGGGTTGAGCATTTTAACGGCGAAGAGTGAGTCTTAAAACCAACTATGCCATTTTGACGACAGTTTTGAATCAGCTAACTCAAAATTTTCTTGTGTCCTTTATTTGTTCAATTCCAGATACATAAAGCTTGTGCGAAAGCATGGCTTGGAGATTTCCCAGCCTGGTTTAGAGCCTAACAGAGGGCTAACATGGGAGATGACAAAGAGAAGAGGTGATCATGAAGTTCACAAGTAAGAATGATGGGAATGTTATGTGCTGCTAGCCTCTCTTTTTCCCTGCAGATTAAGTTAACTGATGAGATGACCTTTTGTCCTTTGTCCTTTTGTTTAACCTTTTTATAACCAGAGAAACAGCGGAGAAACCTGGTTGGTGTAGTGACCCACATCTGCCTCCTTGTGCAGCGTAGGAATAATAGTTTATTATTACCATTGTTTATTCACTCCTTCCTTTTATTCCAGTAGATTCTGCTAATAGAGCTTGATATTCTTATTGTGTCTTTGCGATTGCAGATTTGTTGAGATCATGGCTCCAGTGTTTTCTCGAGATGCGTGGCGCTGTGTGTGGCATCTGATTCAGGTATGTTGTTATAGTATAGTTTTCTTCTCTCGATGTTTAAGCCCTTGACGATTCCTCTCCTTTGTAACTCTGTATTTTGAACACCATTTAATGGGCATTCTAGAATGACTTGGTCCATGGATGGGGTCTTGATTTTGGCCTCCAAAAATGTGTTGAGGTCAGCAACACTCTTGCATTCTCTTTGATTTCCATCTTCCTTAATTATTCACCTGTCAGTCTGGGCATGACAAGTACGTTTCTCTTTTTTCTTCCAAACTAGCCTGCTCATGAGAAAATTGGAGTTGTAGATGCTCAATGGATAGTTCATCAAACAGTTCCATCACTTGGGAACCAGGTAAAGAAAAAGCATCGGTCAAGATTATGGAACCATGCACATGCACATGCACATACGCGCGTGCACACACACACACACACATATATATATATATGTATGTATGTATGGTCAGTAAAAAATATTGAGTAAACCTCTCTTTGGCAGGGCCAAGCAGAGAATGGAAAGGCACCATGGAAAGGGGTATGAAATCCTGTCAATATTATATCTCGTCTTTTCTTTTCATTTTCTTTTTGGGTCATTTTATCATGTGTTATGACTAAACTGAATTAAACGAGAAAAGAACATACAAGCCAACAAAACCGGTCAAGCAGAAATTGATACAAGAAAGTAGGATTTATGTAATTTGACTTAAAGCTTACGTATGCGGGTGAAGATTGGTAGATGATGCACTATGGAAGATGAGAGTATAATGAGCCAACAGTAGCCATAACTGTCACATGAAATCCTAAATCCCGATATATCCAATATATATAGGAAACCTTTCTACCGTTGTCAGCAGTTTCCCGGGTAGAAAGGGCAAGCAAAGCCCGAAGACGCAAGTCCTTGTCCGATGATAATCATCTCCAACCAAAACCTGTCATATTATTATTTTAACACATCTAACCATCTACGAGTTCCCGTTGCACGACTACTATTTTAACTCAAACCATCTCCCTCTTGGGTCTCCCCTGCACATATGCATGGGCATAATGATGGCTAAATGCATGCTTGTATGCATGGTATGTGATTCTTGTGCAATTGTTTTCTTTATGCATGATTACTCATGCTGATTGTACTCATACAAGTTATCTCAGATAGAATCTTTTTACCATCTGCATCTAAATTTTGATTTCAATAAGTTGTTCATGAGATGTTTTGATCCCTTGGATGGTACTTGGTAGGTGAGGGAGAGGTGTAAAAATGAGTGGAAGATCTTTCAGAATCGAGTGACAAATGCAGAAAAAGCTTACTACAAATCAATGGGAATTGATCCTCCAAATTCTACAGCTCGGTAGGGGCCATTGTCGATAGAAGCAGATTGGACGCAATCACCATCATTACAACCGGGCTTTAGTGCTTAGAGCCGAATAACCAAACATGATACTCTAATTGAAGGTAGACAGTTCCAATATCAAAAGAATGCACAAGCAACGCAACAACTCCCATCCCTTTGTTGCAGGTGGGATGCACAAAAGCCTAACATCTTCAGTGTCATCAATGATTAGCCATATAATTGATCCCTTAGTTTGAATTAATACAGAGATGAAACTTTGTTGAATCATAAATGGTCAAATCTACAGATCAATTGCCTGTGAAAAAAGTGTTCATTATTCCGTACCTAGTTTTCTTGGCATTTCCCAAATCCCTTTTTTTTTTCTCTGATAAATTTGGAATTTCCCAGATTTCCTTTGGGGTTTGGTGGATCCATTGCAACAATCTTTTGCTGAGATGCATTGGATTCGGATTTTTTATCCCGAAAACTTTATGTTCTATCCCACCACTGCATTAAAAGATGCTAATTATGTGAAAATCTCGAACAATAAAAATCTCGCCATGCCTTCATTATGTGAAAATCTCGAAGAATAAAAATCTGGCGACATAATTTCTGATTGTTGGTCGCGCTTTGATGAGAGAGAGAGAGAGAGAGGAAGGAAGGGGGGTTTGGTTGAGTTTTTGAACATTTTGATGGTTTTCTTTTACCTTTTCGAAAGGATAAAATAGTCAAATATGAAATATTTCACTTGCCCATTTTTCTATTTTTAAACTCAACCAAACAAAAGGTAATGAAACTATTTTTCTTACGTTTTATTCCTTTGCTCATCCATCTCTCTCTTACCCAACACAACATCCATTAATATCAATGCTTGCCAAAGTAATTGGTATACCAGGTCAAATCCAAGTTTTTATCCAAATTCAATGTGGTCACCTTAAAATTTATGATTAATTAATGATTAATCCTATTTTGAGACTGAGAATTAGTCCCATAAAATTTGTTTTACTAGTTTTAATCTTATATTATAAGAAAATAATATATTCTAAGTGATTTTCTCTTAAGTTAAGATTTATATATAAGGTACCTTTATTTTTCTTTTTATTTTTTGGTAGATTAGCTTTAGACTGGGATAATTTGTTTGACAGGCATAATCATTCATTGTTTGGCAACATAATATTGTTTCTGTTTTGGGGACTTTTTTTGCATGATAACAATTTATTAAGAGATTTATCACTTTTTTCATACTGTTGGAATATGTTGTTTATTGTCTATCATGAAATTACTGATGAAATTATCACTTTATCCTATTATAATATCACTATTATAATGCTAATTTAGTTAACAATAGATTTATCAATCTGTAATATTGTGAGAAAGCTATTATATTTTTACTAAATATTACAAATAATATTTTTATCACTATTTTAGATTTGATAGAGTTTCGAAATAATTACAGTTAGAAGCATTAGAAATTTTACAAGATTTTAGGATTTTGTTGACAATTTGGTATATATTTTTTCACCAGTAATAGTTATAGAAATTGAAACATGTCCAAATAACATAGAATGCATTAATTAACGATAATTTAATTATTTTTTATATTGTCATTCATAATAAGACTAATGTCAAAATTACTCTAAAATTTAGTCATATCAGTTCAAACTAAGATCTAATCGAAGGGAGAGAGAAAGTTCAAATTGATGGTAACGGAATTTGTTGTGACTTGGTCATAGCTGTTGCGAGCATAATTAGGCTTTATGACACTACAATTTGATTAAAATATTTATTTTTTAAATTTATTGAGTTGATAATATATATAAAAAATTAAATCAATTAGACATCATTATCTACGTGATCTGACTATATTTTTAAAAAAAAAATAAATTAGCTTATAAAATATGAGAATGAATTGTAAAACAAATATACTCCAATGATAAGACTAATAATATTCGATTGATCTAATTTTTAATATGAATTACCTATTCGACGAGTTTAATAAAATAAATAATTTTAATTAAATTATAAGATTCCAAGTAAAATTCAATTATAGCAGGTCCCCTCTCTTAATCTTGATAAATTAAATGCCACGTCTCATGATTTCTTCATGGGAGCTTGATTCACATTATAATAATAACAAAAAATAAAATAAATATTCCTAGAAGTGCTGGTCCATTAAAACGTGCTCCTTCTTGAAGGAGTAGGTACTCTCTCTCTCTCTCTCTCTCTCTCACATATGACTGGAGGCTCTTTTTGCTATTTGTAGTAGAGAAAAATCATCACATTTTTCTCTAACAATTATTGTCTCACCTTTTATGTTTTTCTTTTCTTCTCATATTGATTTTATGCTTTATAAAATTTTGAGTCTTAGGCAATTTTTGGTTCATTCGTGAGTTTCGTTTTGCTGCATTGCATCTAAGCGGATTTGAAGGTCATTGAGAGGGGGATTTGACTCGTAATTTTAAAAATTGGTAGTTACCGTTATGTACGTATAAGTTTCAGTACCACTCGATAATTGTTATAACCGATTTAGCAGTGTGATAAAAAAGCACATGCGTAAAGGTTATTATGGTCTCTGTAAAGGTCGTTACAACACTATAATGGTGGTAAAGATATGTTATGGTGCCGCAACAACCGTTACATAAACTGTAGTGGTTCTTGAAACTGTGAATCAATTAAAATGATCATTTTTGGACATCTACTCTTTTCACCAAAAAAGTATTTATAACAACTCAAACTCTCATAATTACCTGGGAGACACTTGATCTGCAAAGTTTACATAATTTTTGGTATTTTTTGACTTTTAAAAATGCAAAAATATGTATTTATTATTGCAATTTTTTTTCAAAATCTTTACAAAATAAGATTTAGCATCTTTGAATCTTGTTTGTTCAAGGTTAGATTCATATATATATAGCAACCACTATCATTCGGTTCAAATTTTGACTATTCCTAATACTATTCTACCACTTAGGCGGGTTTAGGAGTCCCAAGAGTATTACTATTGCACTTATGCAAGGTTCTCGTTTGTTTTGATATAAAATATTTTACTTTATAAAACCAATTTGATTTACAAAAATATGGTGCAAGTCCCTTTATGATGATGATAATAGTGGCAGTGATAGCAACAGCAACAACGGCGGTAGTGAAGGTAGCAGTGGTAGCGATGACGGTAAAGGCAGGGTGATGGCGGCGATGATTTTTATTTTTTCTAAAAAAAATTAAGTATCACCCAAATACTGAAAAATAAAAGAAAAATAAAATTTTTTGTTGAATAATTTTATTATTAATTACTTTACATCGAAACAAAGCCTACAAATTAATCCAAGTTATTATTGGGGGTGTTGGACTCTTTATGAGTTTTCCTCTCTGAATTGGATTTATGTTTTGGTCACTTCCTCGGTCTTTTGGCCAAAGTTTGTACCTGCAGCATTGTCACCACGCCCTTGGCCTTCTGCACCGCCCCCTCATCTTTCCCGTGTGACTGGGATTTACCAACCCGTGGATCATGCTATCTCTCATCTCAGCGCAAGTCTTTGTAGTGTAACTGCCAGCTGACATTCGTGTGGTTTATCTTTCGTCTCCTCTCGGTCAATGAAGTCTCCCAAGAAGCCCTGGACCGCCAGGTCCTCTAGGTTCCGATTGAGTGCCTTGCATTCTTCCATTAGGTGTCTCATCTCTTTGTGGTAAAAGTATCTCCACTTGATTCCCTTCTTGATTACTGCCTTAACCACCTATTTTGACATTTTTAGTGACTAGGCAAAATATGGTTTATCTTTGATATGAGGAAGAATGCAAAAGATCGGTTCCTTGAATTCCATGTTGATTGCCTCTCGCGTGCTACATACCTCGTTCCTGGTTCTTAGGGGTGGGCCAAGCATTTCATTTTTCATTTTTTAGCTGGCCAAGCAGGTATGTTCCTTCTTTCTTTGAGCTTGGGTGGTGCTGCGTCTTCTTTGACTCTGACATGCTGCTCAAGCCTAACCATCAGGTCGGAGATGTTCTTCGGTGGATTCTTAGTCATGGAAGCTTTGAGCTTGCTGCCTGGGGCTAAGTTGTGTTTGAAGGAGGCTATAGCCAGCTCTTCGTTGTAATGCTTTATGTCATTGTAAGTCTCCCATTTTCTCTATGTGTAGTCTCTGAGCAGCTCTCACCTTCTCCTTTTCAGGGTGAGGAGGAAGTCGATCTCCTTTGGGATCTTCATATTAGTGATTAACCGAGCTGTGAAAGTTGATGTGAGCTCGGCCCAGATTCCAATGGTATCATTGGGAAGCCTGTCAAACTAACATAGTCCTGCTTCTCCTAGGCCTGATGGGAAGACATTGCACATCAAAGCGTTATTTCTACACCAAAGCGTCATCATTTGATGAAAATGGCTTATGTGAGAGCGTGGATCAAGTTTTTCGTCATATGAGTTGAACTTAGGCAAGGAGAAACTCTTGCGAGAGTCCATTACCTCTATCCAAGCGGTGAAGGGTGTTGACAAGGTTCTATTCGAGGCTGTTAATGGTCCCCACACACTGCTACGAACATCGTGCCCTCACGCACTTGGGGTGCTTTGGCGGAGCACTGTTTGGTTGAGAGCCACGCTCTCAAGTCTGTGCTTATGTGGGAGGTTGAGCTGCTTTTGCCCCCTTCACGGGGTGTTTTGCGTTGAGCTCAATTTTTATGGTCACATAGCTGATTTATTTGTCACTTGGAGCGAGGGGCACTGAGGCGAACTCCTTGATAATGTGCCCTACCCTTACGTCCCTCTTAGGGTTGATGGTGGGGAGAATAGAGAGGCTTTGGGAGGACTCATTTGCCCCATTGAGTTTACTCAACTTTTGGCTGGCGGGTTAGGCTCTAGCCTCTTGTTTTCTAGGGCAAATTTGAGCTTCACTATTTTCACTCCCATGGCATTAGGAGTCGCGTTGCGAGCAAGGTCTTACTCCAATGCTTGGGGGACTCGTACAGCTCTTGCCCCTCTAGCGACACTCTAGTTAATGCTAGGGGATCCTTTGCCCCTAGGCGATGTTGGTGGGAATCATGTGGCTAGCTTCTATGGGCCTGGCCATCGTCTCTTGCCGAAAGGGCTCGGAGTGATATTGTCATAGAGTTCTTTGTTGAGGTTTTAGCAAGTTCTTCCCATAGATGGCGTCAAATGTAAGGGGATGAAGTCCTTGGTGCAAAGTGAATGAGAAGAACTAGGCCCCTAATGATGACCTCTTTGATCCAGTAAAAGAGGTGAGATTACCTGGTAGGTACATGCGAGATAGCCTCTCCGATGCTTAAATTAGTATCTTGTAAGCAAAAAAGAATGAGAAGCCCTTTGATGATGGGTTTTGTAATGCTTAAGTTAGTATCTTGTAAGCAAAAAAGAATGAGAAGCCCTTTGATGATGGGTTTTGTAAATAATTTTGTAGACTTTCTGTAGGTAAAGATTTGTGTGTGTTACCTTTTGTCGCTGGATCCTCTATTTATAGTACCTCAGTGCCTTTCTTGGTGAGAAAGCACCACCTTTTTTAGGTTTTGCCATGTCAGGAAGCTTTCCTCCTCATTTGAGCCTTGCCTGAATCCCTTTTCTCTGAGATGGCTGTGTGCGAGGATATTTGGGATAATTCTAGTTGTTATTAATGCAGAGACGTATGGACTACTATGGCTATTAATACTTTTTGCTAAGCCACACAATTGTCATAAATGTTCCTCGATCTCAATCACGCCACCACAAATGCTCATTGAGCTCGGTCACACTACCAATAATGCTTGGTGTATTAAACACGGCTATTTAGCCTGCGCTGCGGACCTTTGCCAGTGTAATGCATCTTAGTTCGGCATCCATATGCGATCCTGTTAGCCGATCGAACTCATCCAGTTCCTAAGCCTAGGCGCTACCGTCGTGGGGCGGACCGTATTTCTTGAGCCCGACTCATTTCATATATATATATATATATATATGTATGTATGTATATATTTTAATATTCAACATGTGTCGAAAGAGGTACCAAAACAGATATAATAATTTCATATGCAATTAAGAGCACTGCTATTATTATTATTTTTATTTCAAAAGTCGAATTGATAAGAGGGTTGTCTTAATTTATATATGGATATTTATACCCTATACCGTCATCATTTTTTGAAAATGGCTCATGTGGGAGAGTGGGTCGAGGTTTCTGGCATATAAGTTGAACTTAGGCAAGGAGAAACTCCTACGAGACTCTATTATGTCTATTCGAGTGGTGAAAGGCGTTGACAGGGTTTCTGTCGAGACTGTTGGTGGTTCCCACGCACAGCTGTTATGGTGTCTACACAATTGTCGTAAATGTTCCTCGATCTCAATCACACCACCTCTAAATGCTCCTCGAGCTCGGTCACACTACCGTTAATTCTTGATGTATTAGACATAACCATTTAGCCAGCGTTACGAATTTTTGCCAGTGTAATGCATCTTGGCTCGACACTCATATGCAATTAAGAACACTGTTACTATTATTTTTATTTTTCTAGTTTCTTTTAAAAAGTTGAATGACAAGAGAATTGTCTTAAT
>JAOTRH010000002.1:1435206-1468517 GCA_034768845.1 Heliamphora exappendiculata
GAGAGGGGTACCTTGTGGCAGCAATAGATTGAGTAGGAGCTTCGGTTCTTAGGGTTTTTGCCTTTAGCTTTTTTGACAAAGACTCCAATTGATCTAAGTTCCTCTAAAGTACAAAAGAAACGTTTGTTATTTTAGACCTAAACAATGAGAAACTGATGAATTCTCAACTTGCCCTCCAAGAAGAAAGTGTGGAAAGCAAAAGGAACAAAAATAAAAATAAAATGAACATCAACTACAGCATGACTTACATAACTATTTTAGAATAACCAGCGACTTGAGCATTTAATTTTTTGAAGGGAAAAAAAAAACAAATTTAACATAGAGCACATGACTCCAAATTACTTTTCTTTTAGTTTCTTGAGTTTTCTCGCGAACCAAGTGGAGTGGAAAAGTGAAGTGTATGAACCTGAAGAGGAGGGAACTGAGCTGAGGGAGCGGCTTGTTCGAGAAGCTTTGACGATGAATGGAGAAGATCGGTCCAGCTACCCATGTCTGCATCGTTTGCCATTCTCTCTTTATCTACCTCTAGAACCACAACTAATAGTAGTTAATATCTTACTCCTCATACACACTAGTAGAGAATTGAGTAAATATTGTACAAAGCCTTAATTTCAAACGACGGTGGCCCTTCAGGAACAACCGGTGGTGGTGGACGACGACTCGCTGTGTGCGGCTGAGGGTGGTGGTGGTGGACCTCGGGAGTCGGGGATAGGGTTTACTCGAGAGTGGGCGCTTCCCCCGCTCTCATTGTCTCACTTCAAAGAATAAAGATGCAAATCCTAAAGTGATTTGGGCTTCGTGCGAGAAATGTTAACGGGAGAATCAGTTTGAAATGAGAGAGAGAAAAGGAGGGGGGATCTGGAAAAATTGGGCCCATTTGGGTAAACGGCATTGCCCACTTGGGTAAATAGCTTATTAATTTATTTATTTATTTATTAATAAATAAGTTATTAATAGGCGTGTTTCTATAGTGGACTGCAAATGCTGCTAAAAGCGTAACATGAAACGGGGATCTCAATCTTAGATGATAGAAATCAGCATAGAATTTGACAATTTTACTCACATAAAGGTTGCCAAGCTTGTCAACCGATTCTGTCATGTGGATAGGAAGGAAGTGCGCGGACTTGATTAATCTATCCACCACGATCCATGCGGCATCATGCCCCCTCGGCGATATAGGCAATCCCAACACAAAGGACACGGTAATATTCTCTCATTTTCACTCAGACACCGGTAATAGTTGTAACATACTCGCCGACCTCTAATGCTCGGCCTTCACTTATTAGAAGTAAGGCAACATGAAATAAAAAGAGCTACGTCCTTCTTCATGCCTCTCCACCAAAAGTGTCTGCGTACGTCATGATACATATTAGTCCCACCCAGATGCACCGTAAGGCAAGAGTGATGAAACTTATGAAGCACGTTGTCACAATACAACTCCGGCACAAAGATCCTCCATGCATCCTTAAACTCTGGTTAGAATGGATAGTCCATTTCTCGGCATTTTTGCCACTCAAATTTTGGTCTCTAAACATTAAGCTCTTTGCATCCTACCTCTGAGCCTCCATAATGCGCTGGATAAGGGCGAACTGTGACATTGCCGTGAACAACGTTACTGTGGCGCCAGGATTTTGGGTTTGATTCAAAAATGGGGGATTCAAGAGTTATTTGGAAAACTTTTTAACACCTTAAAAATCAAAAGATTTTAAAAACCCTTTTAATTGAAAAATATAGTCGCCACTTGATTTTTGAGAAAAATCAAGAAAAATAAAAAGAAGTCACTGATCTTTAAAACGTTTAACCAGAGAAAATACGAGTTCGGGGGTTAAGGTACGAACCTGAGAAGGTGTTAGGCACCCCATTCGTCTAACCGTGAGGTTGGTCTCTACTAATCATCATTGGTTCTTAATTAGAAAGTAGCGCAGCATAGGTATATAGAACACAAAACCAAGCACAAAAGGAATCCTAAGTCCTAAAGCATGAAAAATCTATACTAAATGATACATGATGAAAACGGCATACAATGAACAAACGATGAAATCACTTAAGCTAAACTAGCAAGTCCTAATCATATTAAAACAACACGAAGGATGCATAATAAGCATGTTATGATTCTAGACAAAGAATGAGTAATCCTAAAAGCTTTATGAACCTTAATCATGCTGGCAGTGCACTACTGACTACATACTGGACACCTTAGAACATCAACAGAATACTAAAACAGTAAAATTAAGCGACTAAAACAGTAAAAAAGTTGCAGTCGTGACATATATAGGTCACGGTCGCAAGAAATATGGAAGCAAAGTATACGGTCGCAAGGGTTAATGTCGCAACCGTATTGATGTTAGTGCCACGATGTAGCGCGCACAACAACCGATGTTGCGACTGCAATAATTTTGGACACTTTTTACTAGATTTTGGTAAACAGTGCACTGAGTGTAGATATATATGGTACGTTTATGACATAAAACAAAAATCTGATTAAGCCTATTTTAATTAAAACTATGAAAGCACGAGTAATTCGACATTAACCAAATTTTTAGGACTAAGCATGCTCACAATTCAACCCAATAAATTGAACAGTTAAACATGTGAATGGGGTAATTAAACTTAATGATTACAAAACTAAAGAACGAGGATTCAATTCACAAATTGATATTCAAATCCTAACTTGACCTCTCTACGGGGGAGGAAATGTGGAGAGTGAAATGTCGGGGTTCCAACAAAATACCTAAAATGCGACAATCTGGATGAGTTCTCAAGTCGTAGGATGTAAGAATTGTATGTCCAATCTTCGAAAAATGATTCAATCCCAATAGTCGGGCAGTAGAACGGGCAGCAGTATGGGTCAGTAATCTAGCAGAGTATTAACGTACTTGAATCGTCCTTCCTCCTTTTTGAAAATCGTATTGAATGTACGTTTATATAGAAAACGCTAACCAATGAGGTGCTGGCACGTTCTGGACCTCAAAATATTTCAACAAGCTTGCGGTCGCTACCTTTGAACGTTGCAACCGTAAGGATGTTTGTTGCGACCGCACAAAAGGTTAGGGTTTCTAAAGCGTTCATATGGCAGTTGTGATAATAAAGGGAACGGTTGCCAGGATCGAAGGTTGCAGCCGTGACATTTTTTTGGGTTTTCAAGGGATTCTTGTCACCGTCGCGAGGTCTAAAGGTTGCAGCCTCAATGTGTGTTCTTGTGGTTTGATTTTACAGAGTACTGGATTTGAATTGCTTTCCGATAATCGTTTAGAGGCATCATTCCTCTTGATTTTCATCATTGGACTCACCCGGATAAACCTAAGATTTAGCGATGTCAAATTATGGTGTCTACAGTAACGCAATCACCGGACTTACTGAAGCATAGTTCCTACTCGCGAACCTTCCCAAGTACGCTCCACTCTCTCATGGAAATGTGAGCTAAAGAGCTCAAAGACTTTCGGCTGAGGGCGTCGACCACCACATTGGCCTTGTCCGGGTGATATTGCAAATCAAAATCATAATTTCCTAAAAACTCCATCCACCTCATCTGACGTAAATTCAAGTCCTTCTATAAAAACAGATACTTTAAACACTTATGATTCGAGAATACTTCAAAGCGTTCTTCATACAAATAGTGCCTATAAGTCTTTAGAGCAAAGACCATTGCCGCAAGCTCCAAGTCATGTATAAGATAGTTCTTCTCATGAACCTTTAATTAGCTCGCCCCATAAGCAACCACCTTGCCTTCTTGCATCAACACATAACATAGCCCCTCACATGACGCATTACAATACACGGCATAGTCAAATCTCCTCTACGGTATAATAAGAATAGGTGCACTGGTCAGTCTCTCCTTCAAGGTTTGGAAGGAAACTCACATCCGTCGGTCCACACAAACTTAACTCCCTTTCGCATAAGGCATGTTATAGGTGTTGTAAGTCTGGAAACATCTCTCACGAATCATCGATAGTAACCTGCCAGGCCTAAAAAACTCCGAATCTCGAACACGTTATTCGGCCTCTCCCAACTCATCACCGCCTCTATCTTAGAGGAGTCAACTGCCACTCCATCTTCCGAAACTACATGCCTCAAAAACTTCACATCTGGTAACCAGAACTCACACTTATGGTACTTCGCATATAATCAATGCTCTCGTAACAATTGGAGAGTAACCCGAAGATGCTCGTCATGCGCCTCCTTAAATGGTGAATAGATAAGGATATCACCCACAAACACTACCACAAACTTATAAAGGTACGGGTGAAAATTGCGGTTCATAAGGTCCATGAATGTCGCTGGTGCATTAGTCAGTCAACTAAAAACTCAAAGTGTTCATATCGGGTGCGAAAAGCGAACATTAGGATATCCTCCTCCTTGACCCTCAACTGATGGTAGCCCAACCTCATGTCGATTTTCGAAAAGCAACATGAACCCTTCAATTGGTCAAACAAATCGTCGATACGGGGCATATGGTATTTATTCTAGGGTATTTATTCTTAACGGTCACATGGTTCAACTTATGGTAATCTATATAAAGACGCAAGAACCCATTATTCTTCTTTGCAAATAATGCCGGTGCTCCCTAAGGTGACAACTAAGATGAATAAAACCTTTGTCCAACAACTCCTAAACATGCACTTTTAGCTCTAACAACTCGACTGGTGCAAAATAGTAGAAGACATAGAAACAGAGGTAATTCCTAAAATAAGGTTAATGGAAAACTCTACTTCCCACTGAGGTGGAAGCATAAACAGATCGTCTGGAAAATCATCTGAAAATTCACAAACCACAAGAGAAAACTCCCCATGAGTCGAACAAGTCTCACTCATAGATAAGACTGAGAAAAGGAGGTTGAGACCGCCTTGGTCCTATGAACAAAGAGAGGTCTAGGCACTAAACCATCATCCTGGTCACCCACAAAATAGAAGGAATCACCCTTCGGCGTACAAACAAACACTTGGCGTTGATCACAATCGTTGAAGGCGCGAAAGGTGATTAACCAATCCATCCCTATGATGATATCGAAAAGGGTCATATCGCGCAAAATAAAATTGAATACCAGATGGCGGCCGGCGATCTCCATCTCACAGGCTCTATACACGTCTAAACATGGCTGCCCCACCAATCGGCGTCTCTACACACAAGATGCTAACCAATACGTCTACCTCTAGCCCCAATACAGATGCAAATGCGGATGAGATGAATGAATGCGATGCTCATGTGTCTATAAAAACACTGGCCCAAGAACGGTACGCTAGGAAGGTACCTCGGATGATCGACGGGTTGGCTGCGGTATCTGACACGACAGGTGCCACTAAAGAGCAAGGATCTACGAGGGCGTACACCCATCCTTGGTTCTACCCACTGTTCCCCATAGTCCCGGGCTGCCTCACCAACTAGGCTGAGGTAGCCCCTCATGCTGTCCTATCCGACTGTACTCCCGACTATTATTGTGATGGCCCATAGCCCTGTTATCTATGCGATGCCTATCCTGGCCGTGCTCCTACAGCACTCTGTGCATTCCCTCCCTAAGGGCAGTCTTGATGAATGCGGCCTGCCTAACCACACTAGAAATAAGTGAATGGGACCTTCCATTGGGTTTGACTCTGCTGCTACTGTCCTATTCACTGATAATCCCTAGCACGATATCCCGACTGTCTGCATGTGTAACATACTATCTCCCAGCGTTCATCAGATGAACCCATAGATAGTGTAGGTGCCGACCGTGGCTGCAGTTGTGATCCTATGGGAAAAAAACCCGATCCTCCCGACTTTTGCCTCTTCGTCTGACGCCTCTCAGATTGTGCCTCTGAAGATCCCTGTTGTGTTTTGCTTTTCCTAATCTTGTGGCTCTCTGCCATTGCATTTTTAACCCAGATTGCAGCCTCCACAAGCTTTGTGTAGACATGGAACCTCAGCGTTGCGATCCTATCTTTGATTGAGGGCCGAAGATCCCTTTCAAATCGTTTAGTGCGCAACTCCTTCGTCCCACCATCACGAGTGCGAAACGCAACAAATTCATGAATTTGGCCTCATACTTGACCATAGTAAGATTCCCTTGAATAAGGGAGAGAAACTTCTCTCAAAACGTATTCCTCAAAGACCCTTGGAAGTACTTTTCTAAGAAGACCCGAGTGAAGGTGGCCCATGTGCCCTCCACCGTTGTCTCAGCAAATTTTCACCACTCTCGAGCATCCTTCTACAGTTGGAACGCTACCAAGTCCATCCTTAACTATCCTACATAATCTCTAAAGTGTCGGAGATTATCGTGGTCATCTCCAACCACTCAATAGCCAACTCAAGGTCCGGCTCCCCAAAAAAGGTTGAAGGGTCTAAGCGCCAAAACTCTCTTATAACAACAATAGCCCTTGGCTCAGAAGCCCTCGCTCCTACCCTAGCTGTCTCGAATAACGCTCTCATTGTTGTGAGCATCTCCTGAATCACATCTTATCTGTCCACTTGTTCCTGCGAGGCCTGCACATCCCTTTCCTTTATAACCTGGGCATAAGCGTGACCCCGACCACAACCCTGGCCTCTACCTTGTGTTGGCAACATCGGTCTATATAAGAAAAGAACGAAAGAAGATATCAACAACAAGATCTAAACCCATTTATCTCACACGGATAACACTGTCCCTTAACATGATACCACATAACACATATGATCGCACTAGCACACCTTATACAACGCATAATGAGGGGAACTAATTGGAATAACGCGTCAATTCATGTAACTCATTCAGATTTCAGGTTAGAACAGACGTTGGCCAAACGCCTTTCTAACTCGAACTCCAAGCTAGTCGACTGATCGCCCAAGGGCAAGGCACATCATCCTAAGAGTCTAACCTCCATGTCCAAATACCACATAGCATGCAAATGTCAAGCTATGTCTCAGATATTTCATGCTAACACACCAATACATGAATGTTACACATCAATGCAAGTTCGCACGCAATGGATCAACCACTTCCACCGTTCCTAGGTATTCGAACCTAAATCTCTGATACCAATCTATAATGCCCCAAATTAATAACCAAGGAAAACTAAAAGATTCCCAAGAGAAAAGCCCGAGAAGAGAAGTGTTTTAACAAAACTAAACAATGATTTAAAGTATAAAGTACACAAGAGAAGGTTTAAAAACCTTAAATAAACACCCATTTGGAAAAAAGGGCCTTAAATAAAAAAGGCACAAAATCACCCAACTTGTTAGACCGCTGGAGCGGTCTCTCAACAGTTGCAGCATTTTGACCTGCAATTAGAGAAATTGAGAGGTGCACGAGATTGCTTGAGCGGTCCAGCCCCGGATAACTTTCTCACTTTTGTTTCAAAAAACTTGACTTCTCACCTCAAAGTACTTGAAAATATAAGTTTTCATACTATTCATTCAATAAGTACGAGAGTAAAAGAGTTAAGAAAACAACTTAAAACGTTTTCAAACCAAAAAATCTTTCATCTGTTCGTTATACAACCCTTAAAACCAAAACAACATCTTTTCATGCATGCAAGATATGAGTGCGTGGCCTTAAGGCCTCACAAAATGAATACCCACAAAATCGAGTACTGAAATATTGTATCGAACGAATTACATTTACAAGATATATATTTCTCAAAAGATATTCCTATATGCGTGTAATTCAATTTTCAAAAGTTTAAAAAACGGTCCTTGAGATTAAGCTTCTCATTTGACTACCTTTTTTCCATTATCACTTGAAATGGGTTAAGCACCATGAGCTGAGACTCGTAAGAAAAAGACTAAATATGAATATATGCATGACATGCGAGGATGATTATATGAATGCACAACACGCTTAAACCCAAAATTGAATCCACTTTTTTTTATAAATTCTCGTTCACATAATCGAATTTCTTTCCTTATTAAAATCAACACACACCTTGTTTAATCTTTAACCCCATTTTGTTTCCTTGTTCACAATACAATCACATCCAATGGGTTTACACACACAGTTCTTTCTTTGATTTAATTAAGTACTATGGCCGAACGACACCTATAAACCTCGGCGTATTTATCACCACCGGGTCACGCGAGGCCCAATGGATAAATATCAATTCTATAGCCTGACATGGGAGCACACATTTTTTGTTTCTCTCGGAAATATCGATTGGTGGGCGGCCTAAGAGCTCATTTTTACGGGAATTAACCCGAAAGAAGAGCTTACCTTACATTGCGCAAGTTTTCGATCTTTCACTGAGGAGTTACTTGAGCACAATCTTAATTATTCATTTCAATAGCATGGTATTTTAATTATATTATTCACGTTTAAACTACCACGAGTCCAACCGTCAAACTGGTTCATCTCGCCAAACCTGACACCACTATAGTTCCAATTATCAGCAATTCAAATATCAAAATCATTTTATATTTGAGTTCACATGGCAACCACAATCAAGTCACATAACTTATGATTTTACACACACCCAACATTCCTTAAAATTTATTCTAAATTCACAATACAACCCTAGACCATTTTAACTCATTTTCAAGTTTCATGAAATTGACTTATCAATGAGATGATACAAGTCCCAATTCATAAAAATCGAACCAATTTCATCATTCAAGTTTAACAACCCAAATACCTCCAAATCTCCAAGGTTTTGACGAAAACGAAACCCTAACTTTTCAAAACTCAAAGTAAAGGTTCTCTCATGATATTAGCAAGATCACAATACCATAAATTCTTCAAAACCTCGAGATTTGACATGCATTAACCCAAACCCATAACCTAGGGTTTCCAAAACATAGATTTTTTTATTTTTTCAAATATAAACACAAAGTATACAACACATATTGAACAAATCTTCATATATAGTCATAAATCATACCTCTTAGACGATAAAGCAACAAGGACCATGCCTCTAACAAGCTCCACCGATGAAAATCACCAACCAAATGATGAGGAGGAAGCTCTCAACGCCTAGAATGAGCAAGAAAATCCACTAAAGAAGAGGTAGAAGGGCTCAAGGGTGTTCCACCAACAACCCTAGAATTTCTATCTAATTTTAGAGAGAGAGAGAGAGAGAGTGAGAGAGATGACATAATGAAGAAAAACATATCAATCCTGCAACTTAAAGCCCCTCTGTGTCACAGTCCGCTCGATCGGTCTCGGGACCGCTCGAGCGGTCCCTCACTGGAAGTGTCAACGAGAAACGAAAAATTATATACAAATCAAATTTTGTTTCGAACCCCCAAGGCCTGTCCAACCAACCCACCACGATTATTCTCATGCATAAATAAGCATATAATTATCATTCACAATCATACTCATGATTGAATTTTTATCATTTTTCATAATTAAACACTAACATACAAGGTTTAACTAAAAGGTTTTCAAATTAAAAAGAACTAGTCTCTACAAAAGCACATGGAATCCATATCAGGTCTCACTTTAAAAAATTAAATCATCTATTTTATAGATCTCAATGTATAGTTTATCTATAAAAAAACTAAATTAATAAGATAATTTTAGTTACATAATTTTATCACATTTGTCTTAAAAAAATTTGGACAATTTCAGATACTATCTCAAGTATTGGCAAAACTTATATTTGAACTCTTTACAAAGTACAATTGAATCTACCAACTCATATATTTCATCTTCATAGTCTCTTATATTTTTGCATGAAACATTTATGAAAATAGTAAGAACACAAACCTTATAAGGTTCTCAATTATACTCCTTAACAGTTCGCAGAGCCGGCTTAAGCTAATTTGTGGCTCAAGGCAAAAATATAAATAGAGGCCCTTTATAAAATTTTATATTAAAATTCTGTTTAATTAAATTTTATTTTTCTTGCCTTTTGAGTGGCAAAATTATTTATTAAAATTTTATATTCAAGTTTTGATAACATATCTTTTTTAATTGATATTATTATTAAGTCGTTTAATCTTTCTTGTGGCATAGTCGATCTTAGATAAGATTTTATTAATTTTAATTTTTAAAAATTTCTTTATGCATAAGCCACTTATACAGGTATTGTTAGTAAAATTCTATAAGTAATGCATTCATTTGGAAAAGAATCTAATTTTTTTATATAATTTAATACATTAAGCGGATTAGTTTTTTTTATTTGCAAAACGTCTTTTAGAACATTTAATTTTGAAAATAATTCTAAACCATTAATATCAGATTAGTTTTTATATTTTAGATGACATTCAAGATTTAGATAATATTTTTTCAAATTAATATCATCTAAAGATTTTAACTTTTTAAAATTAAATAAAAAACCAAAAATGCCTTCATATGTTTGAAATTGTTCGAACCTAGTTTGAAATGAAGAAATAGCTTGAACCACAATATATATAAAATAATCAATTTTGAAGGATTCTTATTGTATTGCCTCATTTTCAATATTTTCATCAAAATGCTTTTTTCTATGAATTATACGTTTTTTATGAAATACAAGTTCTATCTCCATTTCACATTTAATCTCTTTAGATAAAATCATAGTTTGTGTAAATCCATATTCTTAATACTTTATTAAAAAAGATACAAGACATTTTAATTAATCTATAGCAACATCAATATACATATCTTTTGACTCTACATTTTTACTAACTGTATTAATAACAAATAATATATCATACCAAATTGTTATACACAACAAGAATTCAAAATTTTCAATTTCATATGTTGCTAAAGTATTAGCTTCACTTTTTGTTTTAGGATATTCACTTATTTTGGATAATTACAACAAAGCTTTCCTTATTTGTGGTGCTTGAAATCTTATTGCCTTAACACTTTCAATATGACTCTCCCAACGTGTTTGTGACAATGACTTTATATTTAAACCCAACACATTATCTTGTAAAAATTTTCGTCGTTTTGTGGAAGAAGAAAATAAGGAATATATACGTTGTACTACTTCTAAAAAAAGATATGATTTTTAACACAAGAGTTTGTCATATCACAAAGCATGAAATCAAAATTATGACAGTCATATGGTGTGAAGATTCTCTGGGACTTATATATAAAAGTCTTTTATTTTTCTTTTATATTATATCCATTATTATATCTCTATCCTCGTACAATCATTAGTATTAAGTTCAAGATTTTTTATTATATTTTTCATTTAATCAAAAAGACCTTTTCTAGTAGTATCATCTATTTTTAAAAATTTTAAAAAATATTCTTCAATTTTAATTAAAATTATTAAAATATTCACACATCGTATTACGAGTGACATTTGCTCTTAATGACTTATGTCACGCGTACAATCAAGTATGATAGAAAAATATTTTGCTTCTTTAATTGTTTTAATAATTTTAGTTTTAATTTCATTTGCTAACAAATGTATTAATTCATTTTCTATGTTATGTCTAAGATAATGATTATGAATTTGACCATGTTGAATACGTTTAATATGTTTTTGCATTATTTGATCAATTTCTGTAATAATTTCTATTAGACTTATAAAATTACCATTATTTTCTTGATAAATTTTTTCATTACTTCCTCGAAATGCCAAAATTATTTTTACTAAGTGTCTTAATGGCATCTATAATTCTTAATAATACTTTTTCCAATGTTCTCTCTCTTTATTAATTTGTTCTTGGGTATTTTTATCAATAGTTTTATTTTTTAACAATCTTAATTCTATGTCATTTCAATTATTCATGTTTATAATGTGTTTATTCGTTATTTCATGACTTTTAAGCTTAGTCCCAAAATTTCTTCAATATCTAGTTCCTTCATTAGTTAGTTGACTTGTACTAGATTTTGAACTAAACAACTTACAACAAAAACAGAAAACTCTATCCGCATTTTTTGAATAAATAGGCCATTTTCTATCATGCTTCTCTTCATTTGGTAATTTTCGAATATAATATGTAGTGGAAAAATGTCTAGACATCTATAGAAAATTTTTGATTATTTTCTCTAATTGGACATTTTTCTACTAATAAATCTCATTCTTTTGTATCAATATTTTTTTTCAGTGACTTGGATCATAAATATTTATGAGAATCTCGTTGCATGAATCACTCATTTTTCTAGTTTCTTCTAAAATTTGTTTTTGTTCTTCAAGTATTGTTATATTGCATGTTTGATTATCACTAAACTTATTTACGCTATCCCTTTTAGTAGTCTCATTTCATCTTCATTTAAATTTTGTTAATGTTCTTCCTTTTAGTAGTGTCATTTCATCTTCATTTAAATTTTGTTGATGTTCTTCATTAATATTTGTTAAACTACATGTTTTTGTATTATTTATACTTTCGTTATCATCATTTAACTTAGTATCATTTACCTCTTTATTTTTATTTTTTGTTATATTTTGTTTGTTGCTAGTAAAAAATTTGTCAAGATCTCCTTTTTGAGATAAAATTAATTTTTTTATTTTTCTTTTCTTTTGACGTTTCGATTACCCTAATTCAAATTTTCTAGATGACATATTTATAAGTAATAATATTTTAGGATAATTAATTAGAAGTCCCATTTAGGGGACTTGTATTCCACTAATTCCCAATCACTTTTTAGATATTCCACTAAATCTTATTTTTAAAATTTACAATTATTTTTTGACAAATATAACTTTCTCATATTCGTGCGAATCTCCTCCCTTAATTGAACCACCAGATTTGGGAGGAAGAGAACATGGGAATGGCGACAAGGCGACATTGAGCAAGAGGATATGGCTGGGGTGAGGGTGAGGGCGACGATAGGGGCGAGATGGTGGTGGTGGCGGCGGCGGCGGTGTGGTGGAGGGGTGATGGTGGTGGTGGTGAGGTGGTGGTGGTCCTCTTTCTATGTGTGTGTGTGTGTGTATGTGTGTGTGTATTTTTATGTGTTTCAATTAAGGTTGCACGTTAGGTTTTTGATGAAATGTGTATATGAGGCTAGACAATGGATGTTAGATATTTGATACTGAAACGATAAGAGATATTTGCGCAAAATGTCTTATTTATCAAATTCGTAAGCTAAATGTCTCATTTGTAGGTAAAATACCTTATTTTATTAATGAGACATTTATGTAGTCATGTATCAGACATTTGTTAATTTCGTAGGCAAAATGTCTTATTTGTCAAGTTTGTAGAAAAAAATATCTCATTTGTCAAGTTCGTAAGTTAAATGTCTTATTTGGCGGTAGCAATGGTGGTGGCAGTTGTGGCGCAGTGGTGGTGATGGTGGTGGTGGTGGTAGCGGTAGCGACGTAATGGTGGCGGGGTGGTGGTGGTGACGACGATAGCAGTGGTGGTGGCTGTGGTATTGGCAATGGCGGCTGTGGTATTGGCGATGGTGGGGAGTATATGATATATTATGGGTAATTTTGGTATGAAAAATATAAAATAGAACTTAATAAAATATAATTTTTATGTGAGACTTATTGGAATACAAGTTGCTCAAATAAAAATTTAAAAAACACTATATGTTACACAATCAAAATAATAGAACAATAATCTTATAATAATTTTAAACCTACACATAAAAAATAAGGAAACAATATAACATGAAGAATAGCCGATAATCATTTTTGATGATAGTCAATAATCCCTCAATAACGATAATCTTAACATTCACAATAATAAAAAATAATATATGTTAGATTTTACGATTATAAATATATAATTTTTAAATCTAAAAAATAAATTTACGTTATAAAATGAATTTATAATCGATTATCCGAAAGCAATATTTTTCTGTGGTTCCTGGTCACAAAGCTGTCAAAGCAAGAGAGCTACTGAAAAGGCAGTAGTAGCTTGCGGCTTGCCAGGCGCCAGCTTTGCTGCAGTTGTGCTGTGCTTCCCAAGCAATGCTTCTCTCTCTCTCTCTCTCTCATTAATGTATTTTCCAAAAAAAATTTCTCTTTCCAAAAAAAGCTAAAAATTGTACATTTTCTTTTTAAAATTAATTTTATTTTCAATTTTTTATAATCTATATAACAAGATACAATAATTAATATAATATATATCTATTAATTTAAAGGTTTTTATTCTTTCTAAACAATTTAACAGTGAGATGAATTTCATTAAATTTTTTATCTTTTTAATCGGTTATTATTTAATTTTAATATAACTATCAATTGAGACGTGATAATTATATATTTTTTAATTAATTTTTTATTATTTAATTTAAGTATTTAAACAATCAATTAATTTGTCACTATTATTTTTTTAATATTTTTTATCTTTTATAACTTCAGTCATCATTACAAGTTATTGAATAATTTAAAAATAATAATAATAATACTTTTAGACCTGGATTATAATTAGTATAAGACAAATTATTTCACACTTTAAAAAGTTTTTTACTAATAAAATTTTTAAAATTTTAAAAGTAGAGGTCCCTATTTTTAGAGAGCGCTAAGCAAGCATGTCTAGCTATTAAGCTGCCTACGGCTTTAACCGGATCTGACTGTTGGTTTGGAATGATGGAAATTATAATATCATCCCACAAATAACTAATTTGACACACAAATTAGCCCAACAAACCTAATAAGATTCTTAATTATACACCTTGACTGTTGGTTTGGAGTGATGGAAGTTCTAATATCATCCCTTGAGAAATACAAAACACTATAACAAAGAGCAAATATAGCACTTAGGATATATTTGATTGTTCAAAAATAAAATAGTAGAGATAACATAGTATTAGATATAGAGGTGAATATGAAATTCAATGAATATAAGTCTAAATATATAATACTTGATTATATACAGATTTAATGTTTGTTTTTGGTAAAAATGAGTAAATATTGATATGGATATAAAAGATTAAAATAATATTTTTTATTTTAAAAAATTAGTAAATAGTTCAATTTATAGGCCGTTTACTGTTTTTCATCTAGCATAAGATTCTTTAACGAGTAAGGTCCATCCGTATAAAAGTTTTAATGCATAAGATCTTTTTGAGACAAAAATACTCTAAAACAGATAAATTTATCTGTGTATTTTCAAAACATATATGAAAAATACAGATAAATTTATCTGTTTTTTATTGAAAGCACATGTAAAGAACACAGATAAATTTATCTGTTTTATTGAAAGTACGTATGAAGAATACAGATAAATTTAAATGTGCCTTTTCAAAATATGTATAAAAACACAAATAAATTTATCTGTACTTTTTCAAAATATATATAAAAAATACAGATAAACTTATCTGTTTGCATTATCTGTGTTCATATGCAAACAGATAAATTTATCTGTTAGGCATAAATATATATATAGATAAAAATTTTTATTTATATTATTTGTGTTTATATGTCTAATAGATAAATTTATCTATTTGTTATGCAAAATAAATAAATTTATTTGTTTCAAATGTATTTTTGAAAAAAATCGCGCAATTAAACTTTGTGCGTTAAAATTTATGTTGATGAATTTTACACGTTAAAATTTATTTTTTTAAACTTTTGGCTAAAACCCGTTTTATTTATACCCTCACGAGAATCTGGTAGTACCTAACGTGGCAAACATAAAAAATTCAAACAAAAGAATGGCCGAATAAGAAAAATCAGTTGCATTAACCTTTTGTCCCTTTCCAATCTCCTCAAAGGGTAGAACACATCAAAAAATTAAAATAAATATGAAACTAAACCTTCAAAATATCGAGCAATTAATTTTTCATAACCTAACCAAACAGAAATAGAAGCTTTTTAAAATCTCCTTATTCAAAGCAATTTTTGCTCCAGTATTATGAATAAATGGATTAGGGAAACTTGATTTGTCATTATGCAAGGGGCAAAACAGGTCTTTGGATGGAGAGGATAAAATACCTCTAGCTCTCACTTGGTATTGGTCATCCCCTAGGATATAGCATTGAGTTTGAATTTTATATCCATAGAAACTGATCTACCAAACACTTGACATATCATCCCACAAGATATATTATCCTATCATATCGCTTAAATCTCCCAATCAAACCACATCTTAAATTAATCTGAAGGATTAGCCTAGTAGATAAGGCACAAAACTCAAAAATTTACTCCTTTTAAAGTCAAATTTGAGACTTTCTAGTTGTTATTAATTATTATGGGATAAGTTCATACATAACTTTATCTGTAACTTTAATTGGTCCACTAGTGGGTGGTGGGATTAAATTCTTAGAGATTAATCAATGTGTGAGTAAATGGGTACAAACACCTTCAAATCCGTCAGTATATATGAAAAGCCAGTTGATGGCATCTTTCTTCCTCAATCAAATTACTTTTATGCCCATTAGCTTTGATTGTTCGTAATGGCTACAAAATTATAGGTATATTTTGTGTTTATTAATTGTATCATTCATGGTATAAAACTTATCGAGAAGATCATTCGTACAAAAACTTAAATTGATCGGATGCTAATAATTAATTATTTATATATATTTATTTTAAATAAAATAAACGAATTATTCTTTAAATTGTAAGAATTTCTTCACTAGAAAAAATCAAAATATGGTCCACATGGTTATTTATAATTATTTGTATTATTTAATGAGTGATAGATAACGAATATATATATTATATTAAAAAGATATTGGTGAAAAGTCATGTCTATATGTGAATAAGTATCTATTATGAATAAGTGCGATTAGTGTCCCTTGATGGAAGAGTATCATTGCCTATAAATTATAGAGATCCCTAATCTAGCCTTTATAGAACATACATGTAATCTATCAACAGTTTTTATGAAGATAATGTTAGAAGGTTAGAAAATTTACTCTGTAAGTACAAATTCTTTTCAGCACTTAAAACAATTATAGTTGAAGGTAAATTATTTATATTTTCGCTACGTATATACATATGTCAATTTACTCACATTAGTATCAGTGCTATGGTTCATATTATGTTGTTTATTAAAATTGTACCTTTACTATGTTGTCCATTTTCTCATAAAGATTTTGGAATGCATGTCTGTTTCCTTTAATTTCAGTGATGTACTGTTTGGTGGCGGTATTGTTTTGTATGCTTTCTATCGTTATATTCCCACAACATTTTTGGGGTGTTTAAAACAAAATTCCAAATGGCGCCAACACTGAAATTTTCGGAAGCAAAGAAGATGTTGAACGGTAATGCTGGGTGGCTGTTTGATGCTTTCCTAGGTTTGCTGTAAGGCAACGTTTTGGCTGCATTTAAACAAAATGCATTGGATTTGTTTTTGAGAAACAGAGGAATAGTAATCTGCTCAAACTGGTGCCAAAGAAATGGTGTTTGAATTCACTTTATGTATGCACCGTTTTGAATTTGTCGGTAACATCCGTTCATTAAAAAAAAAAAATTAATCTATGAGCCTGGGAATCATCCATGCGTGAATGCTTCTGTAGAAGGAGTGGTACGTTGCCGCTTCATTCGGAGTGGATTTTAATGGTGCATTAATGGCGCATTCTGAGTAGGTATTATTAATGATGCATTTATCGGGCATTTACAGTCTACAGGACTGTTTGCTTCAAGACTTTATTTGCAAACATGTTTGCATAATGGATTAATCATTACCGTACTGTTCGTGAAATTTTCTGAAAAACTTTCATGGAAAACAATAAAAAAAAAAAAGAATTACAGTTTGAAAATCTGAAACTTTGAAGGTTCAGTGATTTTTCTACACTTTTTTTTTTGGGGATACGAAACTTGTATCAATGGAATCTCTGTTTCAATACCTCTGTAACAGTATATTGTTTATGTCGTTTGAATAAAAATTGTAAAAGATACAATGAAAATAATGTTTAAAAAGAAAGAAAAAAAATCGATGGAAGATGATGAACAGTGATGTTGGTTCCTGTTCGCTGATTGCTTTTGTATTCTGGGTTCTTCTAAGGACATGTTTGGTTGTACTCAATTTTTTTATAGATTCCTTTATTTTTTCAATGTATGCTCGTTACAATTTTGTTTTGAGCATGGTTTGATTCGGTGGACTTGAAATTTAATTTGCTATTTTTGATCATGTGTTTAAAATTTTCTAAAATATGAAAATTTTAATGGTAATTTTCCATGGCTTGTTTTATTGCTAGAAGGTTAAATAAATGTTACAATTTTGTGAATTTATTACAAATGATTTGTTTGATGATATGAATTTGGTGGATGTGAGCATATATAATTAGACTCATGTATAATTCGACTCATGTATTATGATACTTGAATAATTTTTATTATTTCTAGTTGGGTGACATTGATAGAATAATTGCGACGAAAGACCACATATATTTGTTATTCTTATTTAATATTCAAACTCATACTATAAAAGTTTGATACCTTTTAGGTAGTGAATATCGAAATAATTTAAAAATAGCCACAGTATCTTAAAACATAATGATAATCACACAATATGAATTTTCACATAAAATTCATAAAAGATATGTGCATCATAGTGTCAATTAATTCATAAAAATAATAATTTTATTCCTACATGGCAGTTGTTATTTTTGTGATTTAGTTGGAATAAGATAATAAATTTGAGCATTAAAAATAAAATTTTTTTAGACCCACATGTATGAGAAATTTTATTTTCTGTGCTTATTATTTATTAGTCTTGTTAATAAAGTATTCTAGTAAATTCATGAATTGTCAACATTTGCTCACAGGAAAGTTAGAATTTACAACTAAATTGGCATTAGTTACTTTAGATAAAAGTGTATTTTTCATAGCATTAAGGTTTCGGGATTTTTTGGTTATTGCAGCTATTTTTACTGAATACTAGTTTTATTTTTAGTATGTCAGTATTAAATATTTCTGATTATGTTGTTCAGAAAGAAAATATTATTTCTTATTTAGGCTAAAGATCTTCCATAATTGGTGTAAAAGATCTTGCGTTATTAGTGTATCAAATGAATTTACCATTATTGATCAATGTATACAACTAAAGGTTATTGGGAGTAAAGACTATTTTTATAGTTCTTAATGTTATTGAAATTTTACATTAAGCATTTGCTGGGTGGCTACATTTGGATTAATATTTGTTAATGTGTAGTTATGCATATATAATAGCACATACTGCGAATATATTCAGTTAGAAATAATTAAAGACTGCAACTAAAGTATGACATACTTGTTAAGATCGGGAGCTATAAGTTAAATATTCATTATGAATTGTTTGCTTATTCAAACTTGGAGTTATGCGATTATAACATAGACATTATGAGTATTAAGATTGTCGATTTTGTTAAGACCAATAAAGAACCTTATGAAAATTCAGTTAAAATTTTGTATTCTAAGAATAATAAGGATAAATGCCGAAAGAAATTTATCGACATAGAGTACCTCATTATATGAGAGAATGTTGAGTAACAGAAACTGTTTATTGAGCATAAAATATTTGGGCTAACGATTAAAGATTTCATGACTAAAAAATTGTCGACAATACAGTACAATGATTATTGATACTTCTGGAACTCTTTAGCCATCATGTATTTAATTTTTCACATTAATTGCTCATTTTATACACAATTTAAAAATTCTTAGAGAACAAAAGAAGTATGCGCATAAAGTTTTGTATAAGTTTATCCGTTGGAATACATAAAATGGGACCTGAATGGCTAACTGGTAGCACATTCATATAGTTAAAATAACTAATAAAGTACGTATTTAGAGAATACTATATATTGTAATACATGAAAGAAAATACTTCGAATAGTATAACCGTCATAATTCATGTGTAGAATTCTTTATTTGAGTGGGAGCATTTCACCATAGATGACACGGATGGTATAATGATCATATTCAATTATTGTCACTTATTAAATTATAAAGTCTTATGTGGCCCAAGTGGGAGAATGTAAGAATTTCTTCACTAGAGAAAATCAAAATATGGTCCACATAGTTATTTATAATTATTTGTATTATTTAATGAGTGATAGATAAAGAATATTATATTATATTAAAAAGATATTTGTGAAAAGTCATGTCTATATGTGAATAAGTACCTATTATGAATAAGTGTGATTGGTGTCCCTTGATGGAAAGGTATCATTGCCTATAAATAAGAGAGATCCCTAACCTAACCTTTATAGAAAATGCATGTGATTCATCAACTGTTTTCATGAAGTTAAGGCTATAAGGTTAGAAGATTTACTCTATAAGTGCAAATCTATTTCTGCACTTGAACAATTATAGTTGAAGGTACATTATTCATATTTTCGCTGCGTATATACATATGTCAATTTACTTACATAAATCACATAAAATGTTAAAATAAATCTTATAAAATAATATATCTAGAGATATCTAATCAATCGATAATGTGAATGATCTCTTTTGAAAAACTCTGTTATAAATTGATTTATACTAATTAATTTAATCAAAGAAGCCAAATGCCACAAAAAGATAAATAACTAAATAATCAATCGATGAAAAATAAAGCAATCACAACCAGAGACAGCGATTTTTACGTGAAACATCTCAAATTGGGTAAAAATCACAAGACCAATTCAAGTCCAGAAAGATCAAACACTATGAAAAGTCGTTAGCTATAAGAGAATTTTATAAACTACCGTTAAATTCATATCCTACGAATGTAAGCGTACTCATGCCGAATTCACATACACTAATTCTGTGTTTGACTGCCGCTGGAATCCACCACCCGATTTTAAACCTTTGAGAATTCACTCAAGAGACTCCACGAACAACAAAGGACCATTGAACTTTGATTACTTGATGATTAACTTGACAATGCAGAAGCTAAATAATCATCAAGTGAGTTGTTGGCTGGCTTGTGATGCTTCTTGATTAACTTAGAAGGCTCATTGGCGGTTAGGGTTTGTTATAAACTAAGGAGACACAAATTAAGAAATTCAAAAAACCTTTTCTATAGCAGCCTGCCAAAACCACAAACCCTAGCAATATATTTTAAAGTTGACTCGTCGAGAACCGCTCGATTAGTCAAAACCTGCTTATAGTATATTTTTTCCTTTAGTGCATAACAGTACAGACCTATGCAGACATCGAGAGTTCCAACTAACCGCTCGATCGATCGATGCGTCGAGTGGTCTAACACTGTTTGTAACTTTTTGATGTTTTTCTACTTCGTTTTCACTGTGCTGCAATAACAAATCATAACTCTAAAGAACAAGTGTCAACATATTAAAGATTAAAATATAAATAATTTAAACAATAATTTATCATAGATTTGCTAAATTAAAAACAAATAGGATCAAGGTCAAAATCCTTAACAATCTCCATTTCTGAAAATTCTGTGAAAAAACCTATGAAACCAACAAAAAAATAATCTAGTCAACATACAAAAAAAACTAACACACACCCAAAACGCCACATAAACACGAATGACACAAAAAAAAAATTGAACAAAAAAAAATGAACTCCCCCTAAAAGGGAACTCTAAAAAAAATTGACTTAAATGAGCTCTCCCCCTTAACCAAGCATCTATCTCCCCTTTTTGTCATGAGTTGACAAAAAAAAATGACAAATAAAACTTTTTGAGTACGGAAATAAATTGAAGAACAAGTACTAGATTCATGCACCTTTTTGTACACCGAAAACCACAATGTCCAGTCAAATTGATCAAAATACACAGGGTCCCAAAATAACCAATGTTCATATATGGAGGAACAAAAATAGAGTAGATTCTATATGAAACACTGTGTGTGTGATTTGACACGATTTCAGACTCTAAGATCAAATCTTATATGAGATCTATATGGTTGAATCACATTTATTCATCAAAAGTCAAGAATGTCACAAAATCAAATAAGTTTTGACACAATTCATTTTATAGAATAACTCTCCCTCAACTAAAAACTGTAATTTTTTTTCTTTTCATACTTTCATTGGCGGCTTTAACACTAGTACGAATGAAAAAGTAAGATTTGTATAGGTAGCCATTTGTTCAAGCCAAATATACAGAGACAAAAGAAGGAGAAAATTTAAACATTAGGTTCAAATGGGTTATCACTATAAGGTTATTTTGTGAATGAATTTAAAAAATTAAAAAATAAAAAAGACCCATAAATAAAATTGATCCCAAGTTCAGAGGATTCTTGTATCTATCACCATTCAAGTAGTGTACAGAATAGGTTCATCTTTGAAGATGTTCCAAGCCACTATGAACTAGGTTACCCAGAAAATAATGATATGTATTTAATCTCAATAACAAAATAATAAAATTTTAGCCAAATAAAACAATACACAGAAATGGTACTCGACCCTTAATAAAGTCCCCCACATTTTTTTATTAAAAAAAAATTGACACATACAGAATAAATGATACGACTCAAACCACCAAACCAACCAAAAACTAAGGATATTGACTAGATAGAAAGTAGTATAGATCACTTTTTCTTACCCAAACTTTTCTAAATTTGATTTGGTAATTTACAGCATAATATTTGGGTATTGATTTGGACAAATTATTTTTTCAGTCCATGTCTTAAAATTCGTTCTCCTAATCATGGGAGAATTCAATCTATTCCTAAAATCATGCATATGGTCAAAAAATTTACCTTTTTTAAGAACATGAAAATATCCAAAATATGAATCAAAAGTATCATGCAACTGAAAACAGTTTGGTTTAATGCGTCCTTTGATCCCATAATAATGACAAACAGGAATAAATTTTAGCTGTTTTGCCTCACCATGCAGAATGGTGGCTCTAGCCGTTTAATTTCTCAACTTTTCATTGATTTTTGTTGAAAGGCCAGCAACTATTCTTTTTGAGCTCATTTCTTCACTTGCTTTTGCATTCACAAAGTTTGGCGCAAATTTAGTTTGAGTTGGCTAGCCAACTTTTTTTCCCCTTTCACTGAGTTACTTAACGAGCCTCCAATAAATCCAAGACTAGATTTATCTTTTGCTAGTTTTTGCAAGACTAGTATATCATTCAAAACTTTGGTACCTGCATTCAACTTTCTGAAAGTATATTGAGTATTCAAAAGATATTTTTCAAACTTAGTTAATTTTAATTCAAGACCTTTCTTATATTTAATACAAGCATGCAATTCAGTTTCAAGAGCTTCAATCATAGTTTTTTTTTATTTTGACTCAATTGAAACAAGTCGTTTATTTATTTTTCATATTTTGCAAGTTTTTCACACAATATTTTTCTGTCTGATTTTAATTTCACAACTAGAGCTCGAGCTTCAGTTAGCTCTTACTTGACATTTTTATTCTTTTTTCACACAATTTGAAGTTTGTAACCAATTTATTATTGTGTTTAGTTAACAAATAACTCTCATTATAAAGCTTATCATAAGCTTATTAGTTAGAGAGTTTCATCATCCTCATATTTACTAACCCTATCTCTCTCTTTTTCACCCAAGTCAATTTCTTCTTCACCTGAGTCACTTTCTTTTTCTTCGCTGGAGTTACTTTCTTGAACAGAAGTAACAACATTTCCATCTCTATTTGGATTATACTCGTCCTCATCACCCATCTCGGGTTCACTCTCGTCATTGCAAGTGACAACGAATCCCTTCTATTTTTTTAAAGAAATTTTAGACATTCTTTAGCTATATGTCCATATCCTTCGCATTCATAACTTTGAATTTTAGAAATTTTGGCCTCTCGACCCCTTTTAATAAAATTGGACATATTTTTTATTTTTTTTTCTCGGGCTTATTTTGTGATTTGTTTTCTCCTGATTAGACTTTTTAATTTTTAAAAACTTTTTGAATTTTTTCACAAAATAGCCATTATCTCAAGATCTAAATCACCATCAAAATCACTTGTAGAACCTTGAGCTGAAGAAAATGCTAATTTTTTTGAAACCTTTTTATTTTAAAATTTTAGCTTATAGGTCACAGATTTCCAACTAAACTTTCAACAGAAATAGAGTCATTGTTTTTACTTTCTTTTATTGCTGTGACTTTTGGTTGGAAACGTTCGGATAAAGATCTAAGGATATTTCGAACAATTTTAGAAGTTAAAAATTTTTCTCTAAGATTAAAAGATGCATTCACAATGTCACTTAATTTTGCGTAAAAATTGTCAAAGCTTTCATTGTCTTTCATACGTAAAGTTTTCAAAATTAGTTGTGAGATGTTGAAGTTTTGAGATTTTTACGGTATTAGTTCATTTATGAGTGACTTGCAGTATATCCCATGCTTCTTTAGCTAAGTCATATGTACTTATTCTACGAAATTTATTTTATAAGACTTCACTAAAAATAGCATTTATGGCTTTGTTATTCCAGCATGTATTCTCAAAATTGGCTATGTCCCATCTAGCCACGGGCTTAGGGATGGTTTCTTCGTCAACAATATTGGTGAGGTATTTATATCCATCAACAACTGAAAGCCAAACTCGTTCATATATAGATTTTAAAAAGGTTCTCATCTTGACTTTCTAAAAGTGATAGTTTGATTCGTTAAGGAATGGTGGTCTGTCGGTCGAGACACTTTCTCTAAGAAAATCCATTGTTGCAAATCAATCAAAGATCACACTAATTTTTTTTTAAAAAAAAATATTAAGTTACCCACTCTGATACCAATTAAAAAATCTCGTTTGTAGGCTAATTGCACTAATTTATTTAATCAAAGAAGCCAAATGCCATGAAAAGATAAATAACTAAACAATCACAGAATAAAAAATAAAGCAACCACAACCTCACATGTGACGACGATTTTTACGTGAAGAATTTCAAATCGAGTAAAAATCAAGGATCAATTCCGATCCAGAAAGATCAAACACTATGAAAAATCGTTGGTTACAAGAGAATCTTACAAAGCACTGTTAAATTAATAACCTACAAATGTAAGCCTACTTTTGTCGAATCCACGTACACCAACTTCTTGTTTGACTGCCGTTGGAATCCGCCATCGGACTTCAGATGCTGACGGAATCCACCATCAGACTTTGAACATTTGAGAATCCACTCAAGAGACTCTACGAACAAAAAATGATCATTGAGGGTTTGATTACTTGATGATCGACTTGACAGTGCGGAAGCCAAATGATTATCAAGTGAATTGTTGACTAGCTTGTGATGCTTCTTGATCAACTTAGGAGGTCCCTTGGAGGCTAGGGTTTGTTATAAACTAAGGAGACAAATTAAGAAGCCCTTTATATAGCAGCCTGCCAAAACCACAAACCTTAGCAGCATATTTTAAAGCTAACTCGTCGAGGACCGCTCGATCGATTTTTTGACTGATCGATCGGTCAAAACCTGCTTGCAGTATATTTTTTCCTTTAGTGCATGGCAGTGCAGGCCTGTGCAGAAATCGAGAGTTTCAATTGACACCGCTTGCAATTTTTTGACGTTTTTCTGCTTTGATATCGCTGCACTACAATAACAAATCATAACTCCAAAGAGCAAGTGTCAACATATCAAAGAATAAAATATAAAAAATTTAATTAACAATTTATCACAGATTTGTCAAATTAAAAACGAATAGGACTAAGGTTAAAATTCCTAACATTCTTAATATGCTCTTCAGGATAAATGGTTCGAATCATTGAAAGAAACTTGACATGGGCTCATAAAAATCAAACTTTATGAAAGAAAAAGTATTTTTTTAACTATGAGGGGTAGCACAACTGGCCAGGCTTTGGGTTTGCTCCCTAATAGTGACTGGTTCAAATCCCCTCAGGACCACTAAAGGTTTATCCAGCTGTTAATTTTAGGGCCCTAGGATTTGTCGATCCAGTTATAAAAAAAAAAGGTATGTTTTCTACCTTGTAGAATAAAAAGCCATGTGCTAACCTTGGAACTTCAAATGTTACTTTTATTATTCTCCATAATGTATAATAATTTAAGCATAATTATTATAGATACATCTCATATTTATTTTTTTAATTGTACTGTTCATTTTATAGAACTCATTTAGAGGATCATTCATGCAAAAAATTAAATCGATCGAATATCAATAACTAATTATGTAAATATATTTATGTTAAATAAAATAAATGACTTATTATTAAAATAACACATACCGTTAAAATAAATGTTATATGGCACTATATCTACAAATATCAAATCAATCTATGTTTTTATTGAGATTATTTTCTTAATATGCTTTACAAGATAAATAGTTCGAATTATCGAGACAAGCTTGAGATAAATGTATAAAAATAAAACATCATGATAAAATAATATTTTTTAACTTGCAAAATATGGCCTGTTGAGTCTTAGAAGAAGAAGGTTCAATAAAAAAAGAATCATAGAAGAAGGTTTAACACTAACTCTCCAAAATTAAAGATTTACCAAAGAGAGTAGCCTACCTAGAGAATTTTTAGATTTAATTTAGGTTTTCTTTCTATTTTACCATGTGTTATATAAATTTAATACCATATTAAATTATAATTACATAGAACAAACAACATAGATATGCCTTTCCTGTAATGGTAAAAATGTCATAGCACAACTAATGTATTATAATAATATCACTAAACAAACATGTATTTTATTACTTTTTTCTCAACAAATTATATTCTTCTATAATTTTTTTAAACGATTAACTTCTCCTAACATCATTATTAATGTTATGACATTACAATTTTATAGAGTTGGATACTAAATCGAGTTATATAATGATAGTGGTTCAATTAAAGTAACGATATTTGAAGATGATGAAAAGAAATTATTTTCAATCAGTAGTACCAAGTTTATGGAATTTGCATAAGAGGTAATAGTTTTTAGTTTATTTTAAACTCATATTCAGTTAAATATCTCTTAATATCTTTTAATATTCAATATTTTTAAATCATGGATAAATTGCAAAATAAGCATTCTCAACAGTACAAATTAAAAATCATATTATCCAGTTAAAGTCGTAAGTTTATGTAGTTCGTGCAAATTCAATGTTTTAATTTAACATTAGTTCCATTACTATAAAATTTTCATGTGCACATCTAGTTGTTCATTTCCACTCTCTTGCACGATAGATTATATTCCAACAAGTTTATCAGTCAAGAAAGAAAATCTAAATATTCTCATCTCATAACCAAAATCAAATAAATAGCTGTTCAAAATTGAAAGTTCTTTGTGTTACTAAAAATTAGCACACACTTAAATGCATAACGTAAATATTATGTTTGTAATATTTTTCTTACCAATTTAGCATATATAATATTTTGAACTTATTTTGTAGACAAACTACTTAGTAGGCATATTGGTAAATTAGTTGGTAAACTCCTGTATTGTATATGAGTAATTTGCTATATTATTATATTAATACTAATATTTGTACAACTAACTACTTTATAGATATGAAATATATTTTATAAAAATATTCTTTTTTCTTATTGTGCACATTAGCTTATGTATATTAATATAGGGAGTATGCCTACATACATTTTGTAAAAATATTTCTCCTCTTTAATATAAATGGACCAAGTTTTTAACGTGTGCTTTACACGCGACTGGTTTACTACTGGTTTACTAGTATATATAAAATAGCGCTTAAATTAGCTTCATGCACCTATGGAATGGCTATAAATTGGGCACTTGACAAATACATGCGGAGACAGACAACCTTTTGGACAACTCAAAATATCTGTAAGTTCGGGGATAGTTTTTTTTTTTTTCGTCTTTGTGTGTGTGCGTGTTTTAAATTTTTAGTACAACCATTTTTACCATTTAGATTTCCTTGTCACAAAGGAATAAAATAAAAGTTTTGGCCAACAAAATAAAAAATGCTCAGAAAGGACAAAACTTATTTTCATTTAAAATACAGCTTATTTTTGTTTTTAGTCAATTTTTATTATTTTGTTTACTTTTTAAATTGTTCATGATGAGTGAAAAAAAATTAGACAAAAATAAAAATATTTAAAAGAAACAAGAAAACCTATTTAAAAGAAAATATAACCACCATCATAGCAAGCATATGGAATAACTAATGAATTACAACTCTATTGTACACAGCAATTGGTGCGAATTAGTGTCAATTCCTTCTCTTAGAACCTTACTGGAGAGTTTCCTACCTCCTCTAGATACCTGACTAATACCAAAAACAAGCACCATAATAGTTCGTTACAAAAACCACAATAAAAGTACATAACCAAGGCTAAAAATAGATCATAATGAAGTAACAACAAAATACCAAGGTATTATAACTTAATCAGGACCCATTTTGATTTGATCACAGGTTGCCACATATTTTTTACAATAATAAATCATAATAAAAGCTACACAAATCATAACTGGGACATTGAAAATGCATAACTAGGCATATGATTTACAACTTCAAATTTTCTTCTCAGTTCTTATTGAACTTTCCCTAAATCTCGTCAACTTCACATCAATTTCCCCATGTCTCCTTAATAACATTTCAGAAGAAACCATAGTTCTATTTATGTACTTCACAAGAACACATATCCCTCAACAAATGTGAAAAACAGTAACAAGATTCAAACTGCTCAACAGCTGCAATACATACCTAGTATGAAGCAGAGACTGAAACTTTTTAACTTGAAAACATAACACAAAGCATTCTGGGCACCACATCCCAATTGTCTATAGAGTCAATAGAAGGGCAATCTGCAAAGAGATGGCAGAACATCGATGACATTACCTTTTACCACCATGGCTCGCCCGGGTGCGTCCCCATAAGGCGGAATGCTCCCCTACCGATGTATTTTTACATCTCACAGCTTCGGCAGATCACTTAGTGTCGTTCATCTTCTGCGCAAAAGCGGTGCACATTCACCCAAATACCCGTACAATAGAAAAAGCAAAAAACTGGATAGGGGGTAGTGGCATTCGCAGATTCCAATGAGAACTTGCTTATGAATAGATCACAACAATATCTAATACAACTGAATACATTCTTGCATGAACAAAAAGGTACAATGATGATGAAAATAATCTCCCCCTCCCCCAAAAAGAAAAGAAAAGAAAAGAAAAGAAAAGAAGATCATGAATGATGATCTACCATGCAATATCAACTATCTCGGGAATAAAAAAATCTGGGCCACCAGAAATGAATAACATTATGCACGTGTATCGAAAAACATCATTTGGATCTCCGCTTGGCCTCTCCATAAGCAACTACTCCCATAACAGTCATTGTGTAGCCACCAATACCAACAAAAGTGACTGGATTTTGAAACAAGAGTATCGAGATAACCACAGCCACAGCTCCTTTTGCATTGCCTAGTACCTGATAACAATACAATTGCAGCGGGGTTAAAATGGATAGCAAGAGTAAAAAGAGACCAAACCTGCACAATGATGTTAAATTAGGAAAATCCTAGCAAATAATTTGATGCACAATTTCAATGCATGATGATGTGGCCGTTGTATTTGACATTTCAAATGTAAGAAACCACCATGAAGGTATTTTTTTATTCAATTTTTTAAAGAAAAAGTTCAGGAAACACAAAATCCAACCACAAAAAATTATCCCACTCATCCACATGCTGGTGGGGTCCATATGCCTTTTGGGTCCTACATACATATATACGACTGGGATCATTTTCTATGATTGGTTATGTGGTTGAATCTGTGTACGTAGAAGAAGTGATAAGATCTATATCAGCCACATTATTATTTAGGAAAATTCAGTATAACTTCACTATTTAAAAGCATTACTTGCCATGTTATGCATGTTCAGGTTTGATGAATTTCTGGAAACAGATATTTTTATGTTATAATGTTTTAGTTTGCGCAAATTTTAGTGACTTACCACAAATTTGAACTTAAGTACAGGATACTCCCAACTTTAGTGTATGAAACACTATGTTCGACCAAACAAGTGAACCAACAATCTGAGTCCCATTAATTTTCAATGGTTCTCAGTAAGGAATTAGGAGGAAGATATTCAACAAAGAGATTGTAGGACTGCTGGGGATGGGACACATCAGTCCTATATGAAATTTATATTTTAGGGTTTTTGAAACAAAATGGAGAATAGGTGTAACACTTGTTCTTGCATTTAATATTCAAACCAGGTTTTGTTAAGGTTTCTAAATATGCATTCCATGGATAGGGTATTTTACTGCACCAGCATAGGGAATTGCAGTTCCTCATCACTTGAAAGGCATGCTTGCCTCAACTAACATGAAGATGGAATCATTTTTTGCAACAGATCAGATGTTGCTGAAAACAGTAAGTAGCAAGAGCCATGGTAGACCAGGATTGAGGGACTTTTGTGAACCAAGAGAAAGAAAAAGTATGCGTTTCGGCTCAACTGATCATTCCCATAATTAGTGTTTGGCTAAAGTTTTCCACAAATATGCTTGTTTGTTGAAACCAGTATGGCAGTTTTTAATAAAAATAGGAAATAAACAAATTGGCCCAATTTGTGCTTGTTTATCTCTTGGAATTAGCTCTGCAAGTTTTATCAGCAAGTGACCTTTTTATAACCTGTTCGATAATTACTTATGTTTGTTAGGGTCGTTTTGTAATTATTTTGGTGTCTCTTATATAAACACTGGTGTGATATAGAGGTTATAATTAAGCATCATTATTTTCTCCTAATAATACTTCTCTATCTTCTCTATTCTTCTTTAACCTTAAATCACTACTTTACGATTCTACTTGGTATCAGAGTATTCCGATCCAACTCTAGAACAAGTTGAGAACATCCAAGACTCGATTCGGGGCAAACGAGAAGGGATGATGTTAGCCACCGTACGATGACGTCATCATGATGTTATCATCCGTACAAATCAACGTCGTCGTAGTTTACTCCGATCGATTTGTTGAGACTCTGAGATTTATGGTAATTTTTTTGGAATAATTTGAAGCCCAAATTTTTTTATTCCCAATTTTATCTTTTTTATTTTTACCACCCATCCACCTTAATATTCTCATTTCAACGACATTCATCTTATTTAAGTGACCTCTTTATTATACTTCATGAAAAAGAAGAAGCAAGTGACCCCTTTTATAGGGGTTGAACATCAACCATGGAAGACATGGCTATGTCACTAGGAATGCAGATTGTTCCAATACATGGAACGGAATGGGAACTCTAAAATGTAATAAGCTAGGGGTAGACATCTAATTTAACTACCTCGTACCACATCTAAAGTTTGCATGGTAATTTTGAAAATATAAATAGGAGTAGTAAACCCAGCTAAATCCCCCATGGTTAGCCCTTTTAGGAAAGCTCCCATTATTGTTATATAATACATATGGAATCATAGCCGACCCATTTCAGGACCGTGGGGGGCTCGGGAATTTTGTGGGGAGCATCGAAAATATTATTTTGTGTGAAGTAACTTTGGCTACTATAAAATAACTCTAGTTTGCCACCGAGGATGTGAGGGTATATAGGGGTGATTTGTAAAGAGACAATCCCACATCAGAAGTTTGCAATGAAAATTTTAGAATATAGAGTAGGATTGGTAAATCTTGTTGAATAACTTGATTTATATTGTTAAGTCACCAATTGTCAGATTTTGAGATAATTGCTGATTTAACGTAGTATTAGAGCTCTGATTCTAGGAGTGTTGGCTTCAAGTTTCGTGATATCTGTTTATTTCTATGTTGTGTTTATTATTGTGCACCTGTTCAGTTCAATTTGTTCGTCTTTTCAAGTGTAATACATGTTGCATATGAAGGAGAGTGTTGGATAACTTGATATACATTGATAGGCTCATTTTCTGACAACTAAAGTTTTTGGAACAATTGGTAACTTAACAAATCCAATTGACCCATCCTTGGCTAGAGCTTTTGGGCGAACTCCTCTGGTTGTCATTTGTCATAAAACCTGGTATTCTTTTCTCAAGATCACCCTTTGAAAAACATATTTCTGGAAGTCCATGTCTCAAGCAAGCAAGAACATCTACTATCTCGTTATCATATCTTACAGAGTAAGCAACACCAACTACTCTCATAAGGGAAAATGCTAGTGCGCTTTCATAAACTGCTAGGACATTCGCTTTTTTTTGATAACGCTATGCTCAAAGTTCTCCTAAAGTTGTTCTTATTAGGGTTGTGTACTAAAAACCATGCATTGGATTTTTGGTATTGTTTTTATTTATTAATAAAAACAGTTTTTCCATTTTAATGAGAATCTGTATGAGCAATGTATGCGTTTCATTATTTATTTAATGTTGTGCATGAGTGTCTTTTATTTTACATAATAATTAATCTGGTGCGTAGATTTCTACTTAAACACGGAAGACCAAATTATCGATTTTTGTAGAATATAAGTTAATGATTCACAGTCTCACATGGAACTGGACACACCAACGGTACGGTTGTAGTACAGTGTTTTAGTAGATCTGTCTTGATTATGGAGAACGGTATAGTTTCGACTATAATTTTGAGTCTTCTGACTAATTGTGCTTGTACACTTTGTATGTATTAAACATGACCGCGCTGGGGTAATTAATTTTATACTGACTATATAAACTAATTTCTACCTCATGATTATTATGATTGCTTATACTCTTAATCCCGAAATAATTATTAAACACGTATATTTAATATTCGTTATTTTGATTCGTTAAATGGTGCGATCTTTTACGAGTTTATAATTCCGGTGAGTTGGATAATGACATTACTTATATGATGTATATTAATTATTAACGGAATCTACGTCCCGAATAGGGATTGATGATACATTCTTAAAGAAACTTATAAGTTTTCATTATGTCAAACCCTGCAGATGAATTTTATAATCCACCATATCAAATAAGTTAAGCGAAAAATATTAAGAAATTATGAAATATGTTGATTAAATATAATTGTCAGTAATTTAATTTAATTGACGGGTATTTGTAATCTTAACGTGAAGAGAATAATAAGCATTTAGTAACAGGAACTCGAATATTCGATTTTGAGAATAAGGCTAGGAGTGCAATTACAATTCTTTAGTAGTATGATTTGTAATTTATGTTTTTAGGAAATAGCTTCTGGGTTGAAGTGGGTTTTCCTAATTACATTAGAAACCCGTGTCTTATCTATTCCTTAAGTCCCTGCTGTAGCCTTTATATAATGCCATTATAACCCTGGCTGCCAGAAAGCGATATCATTTAGTCTCTTAGGGTTTCCACGTTTTGTGAAAACCAAGAGGTAAAAAGGTAGCAAGAGAGGGTTTTGAAGCACGAAGGATCAAAACCCACTCTTTGTTCGTGTCTTCGGCATTCGAGAATATAGCAGAAGATCTGAGTGAAGAAAAGATTGCCAATCATCTGCCGTGTTGATCTTTGGATTCAAGTTCAAGAACAGAAACGTGATCAAACCAGAGGAATCACGCATGTATAGTCCTTATTCCGCCTTGTGGGTGTATCGGGTTTCTGTTTTGAGAGTCAAAGAAAAACTAGGGTTTTTCTGTACCGGTTTCCGTTTGGACGGTTTCCCCGTCTGTCCGTCCGGATTGACATAGTGCAGTTTTTTTGTTGTATGCTCTTCTTGTTTTGCGTCGCGTTTGATTCGATTCATATGCAATATAATTGGATTTTGGGATTCCGGTCCTTTTAGTTCTATCATAGATTGGATGTCCAAATTTGATATTCTTATTCTAGCAAGCCCATGGAAACATGTTTGCTAACCAGACAACC
>JAOTRH010000002.1:1469811-1484617 GCA_034768845.1 Heliamphora exappendiculata
GGCCAATCCAATTGTAATTGAATCTGCTATTGAAATCTGAATTTCAATGGCCAATGAAATTCACAGATTCCAACATTAATTTCCCTTTATTAGAAGAATGTTATATTTTTAAATCATATTTGATGTGTCAGATAAGATAGAATATGATAAGAGAAATAAGTAATACGCAGGTCCCACATTTTTTTAATGTCAAAATAGTTAATGAGATTATGTATTTTATGATATTATTTATATTATATTTAGTTAAAGTGAAATATATGAGTTAAGAATTAAAGAATCATTTCTAACGATTAGATAAAAGTTAGAAATAATTTAGAGAAAAAGACAAATAATCTCAAGAGAAAAGGTGAGATAAATAATTTCATTAATACCAGAATAATAGTCTTCCTACGAGAGATTAAATAATTTAATTCGGTTAACTAAACGTGAAATTAGTAATTTGAAATGACAAATTCAAAAAATGTTTGTTCTGCATCTTTTTTTAGACCATACTTTATATTAGCAGGTGGGTTGTCTTCTCTCTTCTTCCTACCTCTCCTACTTGAAAGAAATTCAACTAATTTTCTCAACTGCCCATGTTAAATAGCAGCACCTTGTGAACATAAATGGTTTTCTCTCAAACATATTACACAAATTAAAACTTCCAAAACTTCATTTTCTATTGCTATTTTCTTGAAATGGGTGTACATTTCCCATAAAATGTGGTAAATATGAAATGTACAATCCTTTAATGATTTGCTAGACTCAATTAACCTAATTTGATTTTCTAAGTAGATTTTACACAACTATCTGACTACTACTTGCACATATTTAAAACATAAACTCAATTAAGAACTTGCATTTTATATACTCTTAACTGTAAGGTACTTTAGTATGATTTAAAATTGTGAACTTATAGGCTTTTTCTTTACACAATTAGACTGTCTCCATCTATGTTTTTCTTTTTCTTTTTTCTTTTTAATGTCACATAGCTCAGCATCAAACTCTAAATGAATATTTCCTCCTTTGAACTCTCATATAACATTGATGATTGATCATTTGACTCCTCAATCAATCAACCTTAACTTCCACTCATCATCATTAATGCTCCAAAGCATAAGGTGTAAACTTTGTTTTTTATTTTTTATTTTTCTCATGTCTTTTTTGGGATATTAAAAAGAACATCATTATTCATATAAGAAAAGCTACAAAGCAAGTAGACTCAATCATGATCAATGTTAACATCATAAATTCATCACTAGCTCCTAGGTTTGTTGATCTAATAATTAACATATTATTTAGCATGCATTTAAATCATCATTGGCTCGCACTAATTTATGTCATTGAAATCGAATAAAATATATCTCATAACTAGTAAATAAGATCGTAAAGATACAAACAATTTTATTTTTTGGCCCAACTTATTTGTGAGTTTAGAAGGGTGAGATTGAATTATATGAAAATAATCTTATATAATCATTTGTTTAGTTTGTAAAATTGAGAGGAAGATTGTACTATTCCCTTAACCTTCTTAACTACCATAAGCTATAATTATTAGTATCTCACCACCTAAGTGGGTTTAAGAGTCTCGAGAATATTATCGTTTCACTATTTTGTAATTTATAATTATACCATTAAATTATATCAAATTAAATAATGTATTATTTATTTTTAAATTATTATACTATTAATCAAATACCTTTTAGTACCAAAAAAATTACATTAATAATCTAATAATAATTTTAGTACTACTAAATTGGATACAATTATCCTATAAAAATAGTTATTCAACTGAATGATCCTTTGTCAAAGACTTTGTAAAGTAATGGCATCGCCTCGCTTTCCATAGTTGTAGGTTCTTATTGTGGCAAAAGGAGAGAGAGAGAGAGAGACCATTACTGTTCTATGTAGAGGCTAATTATGGGTTTATATGTAAAATTAAAAGGTCATGGAATTGGTTTGTACCATTGCCGTTGTGAAACACTTGTAAGGATTAATTATGCATGCATTCAGTCGATAAATAACCCAAAGCAAAGCAAAAACTAATTGACAAAAAACCCCAAAGGGTGATTCTAAATACACAAAAAATTCCTAAATATACCCAATAAATATTTTGGTAATGTAAAATTACCACTAGAGACAAAATTCTAATGATTTTTCCCTCTAAGTTACAATCCTCATCTTCTTCCTTCTCCAGCTCCGACCACCAATGACCAGCGCCAGTGAGCCCTATCCTAGCTCCCACGACCTTTCCCAGCCTTCCCCACCTCTAGCTCCCCGCCTCTTTCCCCTTGCGCCGCCCTCCCCTTCCCTCGCGCCACACCTCACGCCGCCCTTCCCTCGTGCTACCCCTTTCCTCCACTCTCTCTCTCTCCCTCTCTGTCTCCCTCCATCACCCTATCGCAACGTCCCGAGGAAGGTCGCATGATCACCGGCGCTAATCATTGTTGGCCGGAGTTGGAGAAGAAAGAAGAGAGTTGGGCCATAGAGGGAAAAACCATTAAAGTTTTGTCCCTAATGGTAATTTTACTTTACCAAGAAAAAATTGATGAATGTATTTAAGAATCTTGGGTGTGTATTTAGAATCACCCCCAACTGCCAAATTCATGCATTTTTTTTTCAGCATATTAATTATTAAACAATAGCCTTTAGGTCCATATTTCCTATTAACACTAAGTACTCTTAATCAAAAGTAAGCTTTCTTTTAAAGTTATTATGGCGAAACACAAGGGCATATTCATTTGAGGATACTGATATATAATGGACGCTGCACATAGGCCTTGGTTGAGAATAGAGAAAAGCCGCGTTTGAAAGCGAAAACTCGCACACTACATGCCCTTTGCAGCAGCATCTCTTTTTATCTCCAACTCCGCAGCTTTTTAAATGGGTGAAAATGGTTCTCACATTTCTCTTTCATACAAATTTGCTTTATTCTTTTGTTTCTAGCATTTGAATTTATAAAACCATCCTTTAATACCATACACTTTTGTAAATAGTGAGGGTAGTTTTGAAAATTCACACGCTAGGAAATAAAAAAAAAAAAGAGCCTTTTTGTACAACCCAAAAAAAAGTTGTGAAAATAAACGTTTTTATTATAACTTTCATAATTAGTTTTTAAGAATTATTCGTTCAGTTCAGTTTAACCAACGAACGCAGCCTTGATTAATAACACACAAAGGCAATAAAATTTTAATATCGATCGATACATTTTGGCCTTGTTTGCTTTTTGGAATTTTGATTTTCTAATCATTTTTGAAGGAATTAAATAAATAATAGAATCAAATTGTATTCGTTATAATTAAATCATTAAATATAATTATTTTTAACTATTTTATAAAGTAAAAAATAATCAAGTTTTTTATCCCTCACAATACCACAATTCTCGTAATATTAGTTGTATTCTTATTTCATACCTTACATACTTTACAACTTATCTGATAGTTTAATATGAAAAATTAATCAGTTAAATAAATAAAAAGACTACATTACATTATTTTTTAGTTGAAAAATAAATAAAAAATAAAATTATATTAAAAATTTTAATACAATAAAATCTCAAATTATTAAAATATCAAACAAGACCTTTATACAAATCAATATAGGTTTTACCTATTATTCAATGCATATAAACTTCTTTTAACATTTTCCATATATATTCGTTTTACATATGTGTGTTGGATTAATGCCTAATGGGAGTAGGGCGGCGTATGATGGTGAATATGAAAGTGTTTGACTAAAATAATCCCGGGTGAACAGTTTAGAGAGAATGAAATCCAAGTTGCAACCCATGATGATTGCCCTGTTTGGGTTAAATAGTTAAGAATTTTGTTTTTGTTTTTTAATTTGTTTTTCTTTTAATTAGATTTTTTTTTATTTTTTTTATTTATCGATGAAATGAATCAAAAAAATAAAAGATAGGATTAAAAAATTAAAAACAAACCACTAAAGATGAAATAAGCAATATTACAGTGTTTTAACTAAATTGCAGAGATTTTGTTTATTTTTTATTTTTTAAATTTTTTGAATTTTTGAATTAATTTTTTTTATAAATTTTTTCGAATCATCTCGATGATATGAACAAAAAAAAGTAAAATTTTTTTATGAAAAGATAAAAAAAAATTTACTAAAATTAAAAATAAATAATATTAAATTTAGTTTATTGGTTTATTCTGACTTATTTTGTCTTTTTTGATTTTTTTATATATTTTGATCAAATTTTTTTTTTTTAATTTATCTTGATAAGAGAAATCAAAAGTATAATATTTTTAACTAAATAATTAAAAATTTTAACTAAAAACGAAAATAAACAACACAAAATAAGTAAATAAACAATTATTCCAAACAGGTCATAATTTGGCTTATTTGCTTATTTGTTTTTTTTTTTTTTTTATATTTTGATAAAAAAAATTATTTTTTTGATTGGTCTTGATGAAAGAGTCAAAAAAATTGTAATAATTTGATAAAATAAAAAAATTATTAAAAATAAAATAAATAAAATAAAATAAATAAATAAATAAACAATTATTTCAAATTGGAGCCTGAGTAGGATACAAGTGGGCGCAGGATAAGCATGCGGGCTTTCACCTCTCTATCATTGCTTGCACCCTGGCAATGGAGGCTACTAAGCTAGCCAACTAAAAAGTTTACATAGGCCCAGTTTGGTAACATATTTATTTGCTTATTAGTAAATAAATAAAAATATAAATAAATTATTTTATTTGATTATTAATTGATTTATTTATTTATTTAACTTATTTTGACTTATTTATTTATTTATTTATTTTTGAATTATTTGGCTTATTTTTATTTATTTACTTAAATAAGTTATTTAGCTGGGTTAAATTCTTATTTATTTTACTTATTTAACTTATTAATTTATTTTTTTATTAGCTTAAATCTTGCTTATTTGAAAAATCAAATCATATGTTTGGACTAACTTTTTTTTTAAATTTTTAGACTTTTTAGTTTTTCTATAAAAAAAATAAATATAAAAATATGTAAAAAAAGTTTTTAAAAAGTCACATTAAGCTAAATTAATTGACTTTTTTTTATTTTTAAATTAAAAAATTCTTAAAAAGAATTGTATTTTTTAAAAAATTTGATCAAAATATATAAAAAACGTCACAGTCACATTAAGCTAAAGTTTGATCTAAATTAAAAAGAATTGTATTTTTAAAAAGTTTTTTTTATTTTTTTAAAAAATCACAAATTTAATTAGCTGTTTATAAACCAAATAAACTAATAAACTATTTAGCCAAAGCGCCATGGGCTTACCTCTCTCTCTCTCTATCGAACTTAGTACAACCAAAACGTCACAGTTTTGACGCTTCTTTTGGGTTTACCGGCAAATGATTGGTCGCTTTTGATAAACAGTCCCAAGACTGCACGTTTATTTATTTATTCCTTTATTCGTTCTATTAATTATTATTTATTTGCCGATAAATAATAATAATATGGATAAAATTTTAAGTATTAAAAAGTTAAACTTTTGTTATTAAGAATTTGTTATTATTCACTGTCTATTATATAGTGATTAGTATTTTTTATTTAATTAATTAATTAATTAATTAATTATTTATTTTCTTAAATATTTGTTATGATTGAGATGTATATATATGTGTGTATATTGATGATCTTGATGGGATTGGTGTGCCTTCGATTCTTTGTTCGCATGTCTAGATCAAATGGGGTTTAGAATTTGACTGAGATGACAGAGACTTGAAGAAGGGTGTGTTTGATTTTCTCACCTCCAAGAAAATTTCCTTCCTCTGCCTTCAACCACTACGCGGTCCTCTCTTTGTTGGGTTTGTGTCTTTTCGGACTGATTTTCTTTTCTTTTCTTCCAAATTGGGTTGCTGATAAGTCAAGGAAAATTAATTAAATACAGTAGATGGAAAATTAATTAAATCCCTTGCTTCGACAACGCCTAGTGCTCGCAGTTGGAGGATGGGACTTTTTATTGCTTGTGGTGTCCTCAAAAAGTGAGGCTTCCATTACTTCATCCTGTTGGGCTATTGTCTTCTGACTCTTGCCATTGTAAGCCATGAATTGTAATTGAAAGAACTGCAGAAGAAGAGAGAAAAGAAAAGAAAAGATCAAACATGAAGTTTATGAAACTCGGATCTCGGCCCGATACGTTCCACACTAATGAAGCTGTTAGGTCAGTCTGCTCAGAAGTCTCTAGTGATCTCATTGTTCAGCTTAATGGATGTAGATATTTGCTCCACAAGGTAAAATTGCTACTGTTCAATTACCAATAACTTAGTTTTGTTTACGATTTACGAAAATTTAAAAGAAACAAAAACAGAAAATAGTAAATATGAACGTGACTATATACACGTGTCTCAGAATTTTTGAATTTGTTTTTTGGTACGCAGTTTCCCCTGCTCTCCAAGTGCTTGCGCCTGCAGATGCTGTGCTCCGAAACCCACGAACCCCACTACCACCACCACCACCACCACCAACTAGTCCAACTCCCGGATTTCCCCGGTGGGATTGAGGCCTTCGAGTTATGCGCAAAGTTCTGCTATGGCATCACAATTACGCTCAGTAGCTACAACCTAGTGTCAGCTAGATGCGCGGCCGAGTACCTCCAGATGACGGAGGATGTCGAGAAGGGGAACCTGATATACAAAATTGAGGTCTTCTTCAATTCTTGTATACTTCAAGGGTGGAAGGACTCAATTGTGACCCTACAAAGCACAAAGTCCTTCCCATCTTGGTCGGAGGAGCTTGGTATCACAAGCAGGTGCATTGAAGCAATTGCTTCAAAAGTCCTTGCCCACCCATCAAAAATGAACTTGTCCCACAGCTATTCGCGGAGGGGCCGCCGGGACAACGAAGATGACGACGGCGGCTTATCGTGTAATGGATCAGAGAGCCAGAGATATAAGGCTCTAGCTAAGGGGTGGTGGGCTGAAGATATAGCAGAGTTGGGGATTGATCTTTACTGGAGAACCATGATAGCAATCAAATCCGGCGGGAAGACAGTACCCTCTAATCTAATAGGCGAGGCATTGCGGATTTACGCGTCTCGATGGCTACCCAACGTGTCGAAAGAGACTAAAATCTTCAAGAAAGTAGAATCGAACTCGGATTGGGACTCGGATTCAGACTCGGATTCAGGTGGGAAGATGAGTTCGAGGCACAGGCTGATCCTGGAATCAATTACGAGCCTAATCCCCGCCGAGAAAGGTGCCGTTTCTTGCAGCTTCCTTCTTAAACTCTTGAAGGCGGCCAATTTACTCAACGCTTCGGATTCATCAAAGAAGGAATTGTCAAGGAGAATCGGATTTCAATTAGAAGAAGCGAAAGTTAGTGATTTGTTGATACCCTCTCTGCCCAACACAAATGACGATGATGCTAATACTAATACAGTTTTTGACGTAGACATTGTGTCGAACATGTTGGGGGCGTTCATGTTGAAGGGGCAGAGTCCGCCGACGAGCCCGGTGAGAGGCAGAGATGGGTTGGAGAGGAGGCGGCGGTCTCGGTCGGCGGAGAACCTTGGGGAAGAGTTTCAGGAGAGGAGGAGGTCGTCGTCGTCGTCGTCGTCGTCTCATGGGTCGAAACTTAAGGTGGCGAAACTCGTGGATGGGTATCTTCAAGAGATAGCTGGAGATGCGAATTTGCCTCTGTCGAAATTCGTCGCGCTTGCGGAGGCCGTGCCGGAGTTCGCGAGGGTCGATCATGATGATCTATACAGAGCAATTGATATCTATCTCAAGGTAAAAAAATAAAAAATAAAAAATAAAAAAATAAAAAAATTATAATTATTCGGTGCTATCAGATTAACATGTGACAATCTGACGTGATACTCTTATTTAATTTCATAGTAACAAATCTTATTACAGAGATATAATAATTTATTTTCATTAAGTAATTAGCAAATAAAGAATAACATACATAATATAAGTTACAAATATTTATATTAGGTGATTATCACATAATATCGCATAAGCGATAGTCTAAGAGTACCTAATATTTTACCTACTATATTATGATATTATTCTTGATTATTTATTTATTTTTATTCTTGTTTTCAATTTTCTGTTTTAATTCAATATACTCGCTTTGAGAATCACCATAATTCCTATGAAATGGCAGCTAAGAACATGGAGAATTGGAGAGGAATCCATTTTATCTTATTATGTTTAAGTTGGGTCTGTTTTAATAATTATCTGAATCTTTTATATTATAGAATTTGTCAAGAACTTTATTTATGTAAAATATTAAATTAATTAGAGACTTATAATGTCATAATTAGACCGCATTAATACTTTAAAAAACAGATAGTTATATTTATCATCTATTTATTATATAAAAAATATATGTTCTATTCATGCAATTTTTGATTAACTTACTTTTTTTATATAAATAATTTTCTTAGCCAAATCTATAATTTGAGTGATTCATATTATTGAGGTGAGTCTAACTTAATTACCATAACAGAGGAATGTACCTCTCCAATTCTTACAGGTCATTTGGGGACCAAAGAGGGAAAAAAAAAGATATTTAAGAAATAAAATAAAAGAAACAAACAAGAAGAATTGTATTTTTTTTCCATCTTATTTGGATAAACAAAAAAACAAAGACTGACATTTTTCTCTAATCTTGTTGAGTTAGTTTACATAAAAAAGAAAAAAAATTATATATAATTTTACTAAATTAATCATATTTGTTTAAAAAATACTTAATGCATTTATTTTTGTGGGGTTAATATTGACATTATCAAACAAGAGTATTTAAGTGAGTTCTTTTCTCTCTAAATTTCTCACTCTTAGAGATGTTTAAAAATATAATATTAAGAGATAACTAAATTTCTTTATTTATTTATTTATTTTTATTTCTCTCCTTTTTAAGGGGATGTTTGGCAAAGCTAGTGTCATTAATTTTTAATTTTTTTGTTACTAATTTTAGTTACAAATTACAATTTATTTCAAACACCCACAACTTCTGTGTCAAACTATAATTACTTTTTCTTCTATTTTAACTATAAATTATAATTTTTATCAAGCATCTACAATTTCTGTTATAAGTTACAATCTATAAACTATCAGTTCCAATAATTCCAAACGCTACCTAATTATCCAAAAAAGTAATTTGAATGATAACAATCATTTTTAAAAAAATTTATTTTCAAATCTCTCAATCCAAACAAACAAGTTAAATTAATGAGGAGCTACTAGACTCAAGAATATGATAGGATTGTTTGGGTGGTTAGAAATTGAATTGTGGGTCACCATCATTTCAAGCAGATAACCAATTTCCTTGACTTTCCAATCTTATCATTTTCAAGGTTCGGTATTAAATCTTGTCATATTCTAATTTCTCCATTTTTGTTGCCATAATTGAGTTCACAATCTTAAGTACCATAATCATATCTTCATCCAATCTGTATCTATACCTATATTGCATTTTAAAAAGATTAATTTGACATGTATGGCTCTTTTTAAAGGAATTAATGATTGAAATTAATTAATTAATTTTTTTTAATCTCTCTCGCTCATATTAAAAGTTGAAATTTACCCAAATCAAAATGTAATGCCTGAAATTATTTTATTGCTACTACACACATGTTTACTTGTTTCAATATTCTGATACAGTACATTGAGTATCATTTTGAATTTATCGATGTAGATTATTAGATATGTTTTTTTAAAATATTATTTAATAATAACTAATTTAATATAACATAAATACTTATATAACATAATATTATAAATAATTATTCCAAATTATTTTTTAAATTTTATTGTTTATAATGAAATAACTAACTTCAAGCGATATAAATTTATTATTTAATATTTAATATTTTTTGTAACAAATAATATTGATAAGTTTTATCATTTTTCCATATGTTACATTTAAAACTTGAATTAGAGTGTAAAAATAAAAAAATAAAAAAATAAGTAAAATTATTATTATTTTTAAATCATTATGGAGTGGTATAAGCCGGCATTGGCCTGTATTTTTTGGTACCAACCAATATTTTAATTAATACAAAATTAAGTAATTATTTTATTAATTTTTTTTAAAATCGGTATGTACCAACTGGTCGGGCACAATATTCATAACGTTAATTCATATGCAAAATTATTAGATACTCTCGTTATGTGATATTATTTGTAAAATGTTTTTAATAAATAAAAATATTCTATACATATTAATAGGGTTACAATTATTTCCTCTCTACCTATTAAAAATGAGTCGATATTATTTTATTTAAAATATTTTTATTATATAATTAAATAAAAATACTATATAAATAATATTACATATTATTACGAGACTACCAAATAATTAATCAATTTATATGCCTACGTAATTCGGTCGTTAGTTGATCGTTAATACCACACACATGGACAAAATCACCAACAAATCACCAAAAAAAAAAAAAAAAAAAAAAGCCTCGAATTTCACATGCAATGATGACTTAGATATAACTCCAAAACATTAATTTAGTGATTAAGGTTTGACTTGAGGATTGTTTTTTTTAAAGTTTTAAATTTGAATTTTCTTAGATCGTATGAATTCTTCGAGATTAGTCTATACAAAATTTTTGTCTTAATTTTAATTAGATTTCTGTTAACTAATAGTAAAATTAATATCCTAAACATTAATCAATCAAGATGTGCAAAAACAAAAACAAAAAATTGATTCACTTAGATTTATTTTCTACATAGTTTATAGTTAGTTTTATGCGTAAAAAGTGTTTGTTTTCCTTAGTTGATCCAAAGTAATGTAGTTCCGCGCATTCCAGGCACACCCAGATCTCAACAAAAGTGAAAGAAAGCAGCTGTGCCGAGTCCTAGACTGCAAGAAATTGTCCATGGAAGCCTGCATGCACGCAGCTCAAAACGAGCTCCTCCCACTGAGGGTGGTGGTGCAAGTCCTCTTCTTCGAGCAATCCCGAGCCGCCGTGTCCGGCGGCCCAGTGACCGACCTTCCTAGCAACATCAAGGCGCTTCTCGCCGGAACAGGCGACCCGAGGAGACCAATATTAAGCGCCACCAGCGCCGCAGTTGCGGCGGCGGAGAACCAGTGGAGCGTCTCTGGTTGTCTGAAATCGCCAAAATCGAAGCTTTCAACACTGAGGATGAAGCTAGCTGAAGAAGATGATGATGATTTGGGTGAGAGTTTCTCAACTGGGATTGGGAAATCATCATCTAAAGTTAAGGCACTTTGTTCTATTCCCAATCGGCCAAAGAGGATGCTAAGCAAGTTGTGGTCCATTAGTAGAAGTGCAAGTGCAAGTGAAAAGAACTGACAGGGTTTTTGTTTATTTTCTGATTGGGAATAGCAATTAATGTGATGGGTAATTCCGTAATTGCATTCTTACTCTTCTTCTCCTTCTTTTTGTCTTTCTGTCTTTTTTTAGTTGGAAAATAGATTGTATCTTGGGTAGAAAAGGAAAATCACTGTGCATGCATGGTGAAGTCTGTGTTGATAAGGAATAACAAACAAGTTTATTTTGAGAAGTTGGGAGGATGAAAATCTCTTAAGGTATTTGCAATAGTAAATAAATCACACAAGAAAATAATTTACAAGAAAAGTGATGTAAAGAAGAAAAAAAGAAAAGGAAAACATAAAAAAATATTAATTTTTGTTATATGTTTAGTTTGAAAAAAAATTAGTAGATCGAAAAATTAATTTTCAATGCATAATTTTATATTTCTTAAGGGATCTATTTTGTGAAGAAAAAAAACATTGCTAAAAAATTGTTAATGTGAGTCCCACATCATCTTGTGATTACTGAACATACATCTTCTTTTTCTTTTATCGTCAATTGAATAGTGGGAAAATCATGTGAAAAAGTAATTTACAAAAAAATTAAAGTAAAAAAAATATAAAAGAATTAATTTTTATTGCTTGTTTAGTTTTTAAGAAAGTTAGTAAAAATTTTACTTTTTAACTTTTTCGTGATAAATAATTTTATATGTTTTTTACATGATCTATTTTGTAATAAAATGCTATTGTGTAGGAAAATTATTGGTGCGGTTCTATTTTTTTATGCGACAACTGAACATGAAAACTAAAATATTTCTTTTTTCTTTTTTGTTTTCTTTCTCGTCAACTGAACGAAACCATACTTTTTACGGGATATATTTTTTTGGAAAAATAAAATATTCTACAGGAAAATGTTATTGTGGATCCCATAATTTTTGCAAATTTACATGCCTAAAATGTAATTTTTTTTCCCATAAACTGAGCAAACCCTTTTGTTGTAATTGTCTCGTTGAGTGGGACCAAAATTCTTGTATTTTGTCTGTGGTTCAGTCAGCACCTGTCTTTATCGCTTGGTTACAGCTCATTGAATGTCTCATATGACAACCCAAACGAATTAGGTTCCAAGCAAATTAGGCAAACAATTAGATGCTCTCCAACTATCATGTACAAACATATAATGCGTTCAATAAATAAAAATATTTAATATATATTCAGGATTTTTTTTTTGTTTTGACGGAAATCATTTTTATTGGGAAAATATTTTAAATTCAAAAAATATTTTTTTATGTATTTAATTATAATTTTAAAAATAATAATATTGGTGAAAATAGTAGTGTTAGAATTAGTGACAATAGCAGCGGTGATGTTAGTGAACTCCCAAATTCTTGAAATTCTAAACTCTCGGGACCCCAAACTCTCGAATCCCAAATTTCTAAAATCTTAAACCCTTGAATTCTAGGACTTTGAAAACTGAACCCCTAGACCCTTGAGACCTTAGATTCCTGGAACCTCTAGACCTTTGACTTTCAAATCTCTGAACTCTTAGGAATTTAAGAAATCAGCCCTCAATAACTTGCGAACCCGAATCCCCAAATCTTCAAACTTATAAATTCTAAACTGATGGTACTGAACACTAAAGTAATAACACTAAAAATGTTTTGATCAAAGTAATATCTTGTCAAATGGGTAATATAACCCTTAATCTTTATCGCGTCATTGTCAAGAATGAAGATGTGATCAATTTTGATTTTAAAAAAAATTTAATTGGCACATAAAACAATATTCTATAAACAACTAACAAATTTGGAAAAATATCCATGGGAAACCAATTTGGGCCCTCTAGTGATAAAATAATATTTTTTCTTTGTATTGAGTTGAACTAAGTTTGACCTAAATAGCGAGTTTGACAAGACCTAAATAACGAGTTTGCTAAGGTTAAAATCATTTAATTTAGAGTTGGTTTGACAATTTAATTTTAAATCGATTTTTTTTACTTTAAATCACTTTAAGTTAAAAAGTTAATAAGTTTGTTTGATTAGAAAAATAACAATTTTTAAGCTACTAAAAAAATTAAATAAACTCAATGTGAAATTCTATACTTGTCATTAAGTCTAAATGAGCTGGAATATGATTTTTTTACCAAAATCAACACTTTATATCTTTTACTCATATTTTTAACTTTTTAAGATTTAAGTCAAAAGCTAAAAAATAAACTTTAAGCTAACTTTAAATCGGTAGCCAAACGAGGCTACTTCAATAATAAAAATTGTGTACTTTTTAGATTGATATTGAGTGCTGTACAAGGACGGGTTTGATGGAGATAAAATTAAAGAAATGAATAACTTGCAATTTTATTTATTTATTTATTTATGTATTTATTTATTTATTGTAGATTATATCAAATTGCCTCGCTACATATAGCCAGTGAGAGCTACTTGGCATTTGAGCAGAAATAATAAAATATTGCTCCTTTGCACTCCCTCTTTTGGCACTCAAATTTGGATTTTTAATAAATAAAAAAGAATAAAAAATAATATTTTAATAAAACAGTGAAAGAATAGAGGGTTTATTGAAAAATATACTTAAAAAGATGACTAACTAAAAATTGATAAAAATTGATAGATAAATCACTATATTAAAATAAGAAATACAACAAGTGGATAATATAGAAAATACCAATAAAATGGCCCTAACCCGAACAGCTTTAAGGCCCCCACTTTGCCTCTTTTAAAAGTTAATTTTTTTATTAAAAAAAGTCAACAAAATGTTAACTTTTAAATGGTACTATTTAGGCTCATTAAAAAACTGGTTATACTAACTTTTTAAAGAGAAAAATGATTATACTATCTTTAATTAAAAAATTCAAATTTTTTTATAAAAATAAAAAAAATCATGCTAATATCCCATACACTACAATTTAAAAGCAAAAAAATAAGAATAGTTTAGACTTTTTAGTAAAAAAAAGAAAAAAAGTTATTACAAAAAAATTATCCCAAAAATCTAAACTTTTATTCTTTCTCTTGTTTTTAAAAAAGTTATTCCTCTTAAAAGTCAAAATTTGTATACATCATAAACGAGAATAAGGAAAATTATTAGGTACTTCTGAAATACTATGTAAACGATGTTATGTGGTACTTTTAACAAATAAATGATCGTAACTTTTATTATGTGGGTCGCATTTTGTCTTCAAACGATCCAATAAAAATGAACTATTATGTTCTTACAATAAAATTTGCCGCCTATATATTAAGTATACTATATAGAATTATCACAAGATACTTCCAAATACCGAATCATTTCTCCACTTTTAATATGATGGCCGAGTCTTGTTACAATAATTTTGTTAATTCGAGATGGCCTCATAATAAAGGTGTGCAAATAATCCACTAACTTGCTCCCGCTAACTTAACCCAACATGTACGGCTTATTTGAGTGAATGAGGTGGGGTTGGCTGGGTTAGGTGGTTGAATAAGAAAAATAAGAAGAGTATATTGGTTGCGAGTTAAATTTTTTTAACTCACAATTAACCTAATTCTTCTAAAGTATATATTAGTTATTATATTCTACATGCGACGAATCACAACCTTTTATATATATA
>JAOTRH010000002.1:1503547-1588137 GCA_034768845.1 Heliamphora exappendiculata
ATTCTTTTGCCTTACTTTTTTCATGAATCATTCTCTTATATGATTTTTCTAATAACTAGACAATAATTAATATAAAAAAATTAACACCTACACAAAGACCTCAAACCTAATTGAGCTAAGTTGTGCAAACAACCCTGAGTTGCTCCATCAATGTTAAAATTATTTTTTATTTTATTTTTCCAAATAAAAAAACATTTTGATGGTGGTTATAAAGCTTCGGCCTCCTCTCAAATAAATTTTTTTCCTTAAAATAATTCATTTTCTAGTTTCGTTGGTATATTTGAATGACAAGAATCAGAGGAAAGAACTGAAATTAAATTTTTTCTCTCTATAATTCATTCTTTTGAAATGAACAAAAAATAGAAAAGTAATTTCATAATTACTCATACAACCGATGATCGCATTCTCAAACTAAATAGAAATTTGATTCCTCTCTCTTACATGGTGTAGAGAATAAGAATTGGGATCTATTGGTCTCGTCCAAGCTCACTGAGGTGTCATGGGATAATTCTACGTATACGCCTGCACAAGAAATGGATGAGATGTTCGTCGGTTGTTTTATACCGGTGGACCCTCCGACAATCAAATCAGGCAAGAGATTTGAGAGAAAGATAAGAACTTAAAGGAGTATTTTGACAGAATTTCGGCTTAATAGCGAGCATACCTTTCATTCTGAGATTGCTAGCTATTTATATATAGAAATATACTTGACTCGCTCTTGGAATTCGACCCGACCCGAGCAGGTCGAGTTATACTCCATCTCTCTGATCAATACATAGCTATTAATGGTTTGATAATGACTTGTCAGTACCATAATTAGATCTCTCTGCAAGATCTTTCTACAAATGCTTTTTGTCATGTCAAGATATCTATCAGCATTCAGGCCTAGTTTAGGCTAAGGCTAAGCCATCCCAACTTGATGTACTAGCCCCTGTGTTGGACTATTTACGACCAATCTCTTATCATTCTATCACTTTTTTGATACGCGTATCGTGGAACATGATCTTAAATATCAATTATCTAGCTCGACCCCAGGGTTCAGGAATCTCGCCTTGCTCGGCTACGAGTGTCGAGCATTCCTCATAATGGTGCCGAGTACCATGTCATCAGGGTTGGGCCGAGCTCTCTCTAAACTCAGATCCCAGGAATAGCATGGGCCTCGCGTCTTGAGGTCTCCAGCCCAAACATATTGCCCGTATGGCTCGGCTCATTGCCCGAGCTAAGATGGATATGCTGAGGTACGCGCAGAGGTAAAATGTCATGTTGTACGGCCTTCCACGTGGGCTCTACATGACTTTGATTAGAACTTGATCCTCCTCACATGGTATTCTTAAATTTCATGGTCCACTAAAATTAGAAAGAAAAATGTCGAACTCTAATAAATTTCTAAAAAAAATTATTTTCTAGAAGATTGTAATTTAATCTAAACATTTTAATATAATTATTCTAGGTATTCAATTACTAAGAATTTGTTTCCTAGAATTCATAAATCCAATTCCAAGTTGAGGTTCATGTCATCAAAACATTCCCTATCTTAAAACGTCAAATTAGTTAGTTAAATTCCTCAAATCTTATTTTTGTTAGTTATTTTTAATTCAACACTGCAATAATATTATCTATTTTAGCTAATTATTTCTTAAATATATTTTCTCATATTTTTGAATCTAATATACTTGTATTTTGTACAAATATAAGTATAGCACAATGAATTCCAAGGTAATAATATTAAACTTTTGACAAATATATATTGACTAGCCATATTTGACTAGCCTATAACATTAGTTATAATAGCCAGCTTCTTCAATTGAGGCAATTTGAGCAACATATTTTCAAATTTACTAACTAGAGTTCGAATATAATTACCATATGTATTAAATTACTAAGAACTTGATTTCTAACAATTACAAAATCGATTCCCTCTTAAGGTTCCTGCTATCGAAACATTTGGCTATGTATTCCCTTTTAAGAGCATATGCGCTAATAACTAGTCAAATTCGTTACTTAAAATTTTCAAATCTTATCATAACTAAGTCATTTTTCATTCACGCGAATAATATTATCTATTTTGGCTAATCACTTCTTAAATAAATTTTTTTTTCATATTTTTTAATTTAAAATACATTATTCGATACAAATTCAAGTACAACAAATGATCAATTTACAAAAAGTAATAACATTAAATTTTTAAAAAGCGTACAATAAATATCATACTTGACTAGCCATTGTAAGATTAATCTATACTATTCTATAAAAAAAAAACACTAATTTAGTGTTTCTGCCATAATAAAGTTGTATGAATTTTTACATTTCCAAAATGTCTTACAAATTTAAAAATATGTCGAAATAACTAATAACTTCTAATGACTAATTCGGTTATTAATAAATTTTAAAAATACAATCTTCATAATTTTATTAATTAATTCAATTATTAAAAAAGGCATTTTGCACATGCATAGTATGTGCACAGTAACTAGTTACAATAACTAGCCTCTAGTAGGGACTTTTGAAGCAGCATATTTTGAAATTAAGGCCTCCAATTACAACTAATTTAAAAGTTAATTTTATTAATTTTTTTATATTTTTAGCCAAATAATTAAATTAATTTCAAAGTAAGCTATTTAGTAACTTAGTTTTTAAGTTAATTTTTTTTTAAATTGGTTGTTTGGGTAATAAGCTAGTTTTTTTTATTCAAATAAATAATTTTACCTTTTTATATATTTAATATTAACAATTAGATGTAGTTAATAGTGATAGTAAATAAATTATGAATAAGGAGTATTATTGTATTTTAAAAGTGATAAAAATTTAAATAGAATATTTTTAAAATTTATATTTTAATTTGATTTTTTAATTTTTTCTTACAGAACGAACAATTTTGCCTTTTTTGATATTTTTGCCTTTTTTGATATTTTTACTTAAAAAATTAAAGTTGTCAATCAATGGGTAAGTAAGGAAGCTCTTAAAAAGGTTTTCTGTAGTGGATAAAATGGTATTATCCAAGTTTGTAACTTTGTTGCTTATCTCAATTTCAAATTAAAACTAGTGGGTGTGGCGGCTGATGGAATGGTGTTGTAAGTTTGTAACAACACTACCACCACTCACTCCAATAGACCAAAGCAAGTAGCCTAATCCACCCTCAACTTCCCATTTCCAACCCCACACCCAAAAAACAGAAAAAAGAATGCGCATTCCTCCATTCTTCCTCCTCCACCTACTCTTCTCCATCTTCCCTCTCCTCAGCATCCCATGGCCAGGAATCTATCAGAATAATCCCATATTCTCTTATCTCTCACTTCCTTCATTCTCTTCTTCCTCTTTCTATTAAGTCATGACTCCCTCTTATTGCCTATTTTCTAGCAGGAACACCACAAATCCAGAAGCTTTCTTCCTCCATAACTGTCACCTATTTGTCCCCAGATACCGATCTTCTTCATTAATCCATGGCGCCCACATCCCCAGGAAAGATTCCCTCGCTTTCAAGCCACACCCTCTTCTCCCCAAATCGTCTCTTTCACTTCTAATCCCCAAATCCACTCGATTTACACACGCTTTCGCTGCCTTGTCTTCTTTTGCTGAAGCCGAAGGCGAGGAGGGTCGACAAATCAAGGCCGAAGAACACCAAGAAGCAGCGAAAACCGACGACGACTTGCCCGGAATGGCGCAGGCTTTCCACATATCTTCCAGCACGGCTTCTGCTATATCAATTTGCACGGCATTTGCGGCTCTGTCTCTTCCGTTTTTTATTAAGTCTTTGGGTCAGGGGTTGGGGTTGAAGACGAAGTTGCTGTCGTATGTGACTCTTTTGTTCGGTTTCTTCATGGCCTGGAATATTGGAGCCAATGATGTTGCCAATGCCATGGGAACGTCGGTGGGGTCCGGCGCCTTGACGATCCGGCAGGCGGTGTTGACGGCTGCGGTGTTGGAGTTCTCGGGGGCGTTCTTGATGGGCACCCATGTGACCAGCACAATGCAGAAAGGGATACTTGTTGCTAATGTCTTTCAAGGGAAGGATACTCTGCTTTTCGCTGGCTTGCTCTCTTCTTTGGCTGCTGCTGGTACTTGGTTGCAGGTTCACTCCAGTTCTTCTCCTCCACAATGCTCATATTTCCTATTAACCTAGATTTTATATATTGTGATACCAATCCTACCTCGTCATAATTAGAAAATAGAAAATACCTTTGGTATATAAAAATAAAATAAAAATTGTGGACTAATACTAATAAGTTATTAGGTTTAAGCTTTTGGGTTTTGTTGTTGCATTCCTTATTCAAGTTATTGACCACTGGTCTACTTGAATTGTTGCATATATTAATAGACTGTTGGGAATTAACTTGATTATTGGTGCTGTCAATGACCTTGTTTAACCTGGAAGGCATGCCTTCATCAAACAATAACATAACAAGTCAAATTAAGAGGGTTGCATTTTTTGTTTTTGTTTTTGTTTTTTTTTGGGTTAGTGTAGCTGCTACCTTTAACATTCTTTATTATCTAGTTGCAGATATTTGTCAATTTCATTCTCTTTTCCTACTAAAGAAACAGGACGTTCATAGCTTCACTGAACTAGAAACCAGGTGTTTAGGTTCTCAAGTTTGAAAAGATTTTGTGAAGCTGAGTTGTCCAACAGGAAGTAGAACCTATAGCTATTAATGTCGCGACTATAGTTCCCATATAGGTTCAAGAATTCTGAGAGCTAATTATGTTCGTAAGACCCTGGGAGCTAATTACATTTCCATTTAAATTCAAGAATCTTTTCTTATGAAAATTTAACCCGAAGGAAACTGCATTTGCTCCAACCTGAATCTTCCTCTGCCTTGGCGCATTTTGCAATTTTGGGTATTCTTGGATTCTTCAGCTATCATTTAGTACTACTACAATAAATTCCCATTGTAATCGTTTGAATTCTCTGATAAGTTTTATGGATTAATCATAATGGATGAAATAAGAACGGAGTTAATAACCAGAGGTCTGATCTGGCTATGGCACGTCTATGAGATTATCCCTGGAAGTTGATCGATAGAAATTTTTAGGCATGAAAACCATTTTGTATGGAATTACAGAAGAGACGAAAACTTGGTGAGAATGTGGAAGGTTATTCATATATCACTTGATTTGGTCATGATTACTGTTACTTGAGCAAGAACCTTAATTCTACTTTGTCTCTCACATGAACATTAGTACTCTTCTGCTAAGTTCAAAGAAATTAAAATCTTCTTGTTTGTGCCTAGTTCTACAATGTGATTCCTTAATCTACAAAAAAAAATGAAGGGAAAAATCAGAGGGCATGTCTCTTTACTTCCAGATTGGCAGGGATTGGTAAGAAATTCATGCAACTACCTATGTTGACACATCTCTACTGTCGCTCTAACGTATTCAGTTATGATTACTGATATGTATTCAGGTGGCATCGTATTATGGTTGGCCCGTCTCCACCACACACTGTATTATAGGATCAATGGTTGGATTTGGTCTTATCTATGGTGGACCTGGTGCCGTCTTCTGGGGTTCACTGGCAAGGGTGGCTTCATCGTGGGTAATCTCACCTTTGATGGGAGCACTGGGGTCATTTCTTGTCTACAAATGCATTCGTAGGGTATGTTCTAATTATGTGGAATTTGAATTGAAATGTTATGAATTGTAAGAACTTGCCTGCTTATGGCTTGTGGAGAGCTATGTTACATGCACTCAGGTTCACAAGTGTCACGTGCAAGTATGATCTAAGTGTCAGATTCATGTAATCCTCACATCAAACACATTGAGTCATAGTAAAATATTTATATTTCTTAATATGTTTATTTTATTTTCAAAGATAAATAGTATTTACAAAATTGTATAGAGCATTTCATGCATAGTTGTATAAAATATTTTTTAGTAAACTTGAATTGCAAAATATATTTTTTAGGTTAATGTCCAACTAAAAATGTCAGACACATTTCTATACTCTTATCCAAGTGTTGAGTACCCCATATCCAAGTGTTGAGTACCCCATATGAGTACTTTAGGCATTTAAATGAGTCCATGAAACATAAGTGGAGAGCAAGCTGGCAGCAATCTGATTGTGAAGTTGTTAACAAGGATTGAACTAAGCATTGTGGGGTGGCTTATCACCCACCACAATTCTATGCTTCTTAAGAAATTTTAGCTACCTCAAGAACCTGAAACTATGATAATTAAATTTTAAATGTTATCCATAATTCTAACTTCCTTCACCCTTTTTCTTAGTTTGTTTACAGTGCTCCGAACCCTGGCCAAGCAGCTGCTGCAGCTGCACCAATTGCTGTTCTTGTGGGGGTTACTGGAATATCATTTGCAGCCTTCCCTCTTAGCAAGAACCTTCCTTTGGCTCTGGCCCAGGCTTTAGCCTGTGGCAGTGCCGGTGCAATCATTGTCGACAAAATCATCCGGAAACAGCTCGGTCACCTCCTTATTGAGTCCGACTCATCACAATCCGAACCAAGGGAGAACACCACCCACAACAAAAGCTTCGGGTTTCTGACAGAGGTTGCAGGCCCCAAAGGTACCCAATTGGAAATAGTTTACGGGGTATTTGGCTACATGCAAGTCCTGTCAGCCTGCTTCATGTCATTTGCCCACGGCGGCAATGATGTGTCCAATGCCATTGGCCCTCTGGCTGCTGCACTATCAATCCTTCAAGGCGGCACAAGCGGAGCTGAGATTGTTATTCCCACAGACGTTCTGGCATGGGGAGGATTTGGGATTGTTGCAGGTCTGATGATGTGGGGGTATAGAGTGATAGCGACAATTGGGAAGAAGATAACAGAACTAACGCCAACTAGAGGATTTGCAGCCGAGTTTGCAGCTGCATCTGTGGTTCTATTATCAACAAAGCTGGGACTGCCCATCTCGGCAACCCATACTTTGGTTGGGGCAGTCATGGGGGTAGGGTTTGCCAGGGGACTTAACAGTGTTAGAGCAGAGACGGTCAGGGAGATTGTGGCCTCTTGGGCTGTGACAATCCCGGTTGGTGCTGTGTTTGCAGTTTTCTACACATGGATTTTAACCAAGTTGTTGTCATATATACTGTGAGCGTATAGTCAGATAACTATGGTGGGAAACTGTATGTTGTGTGTGATTAATTAAAAATCACCAATATTCTTTTGAAGTGACTTGATAAATGATTATATTTCTAACATATAGGGTGGTTTGCTCAGGTCAAAGACTCAAAATCACTACATTTGGAATTGAGGAATCAAAATTGGTAACCAATCAAGCCAAAACATTTTATCCAAAATTTCCAAAATGCTGGATTCAAAATTCAGGAAAACTGGCTAACTAATGTATTATAGTCATTTGACGACAAATTAAAATCTGTATTAAAAAAAAAAAGAATATGAGCAGTGCACAAGATCAAAGGGGTACTGCAAAAGATTTATTAGAGCAAATTTCACTAGTGGCTTTTCCTCTGCAACGACATTACAAACATGAGCAGTGCAAACTGCATAGAAGGGTCACTTCATACCGGATTACAAGAATCACCAAACGTCCAGTGAATGAGTCACGGGGAGATTTCCTATAACAACAGTGATGCGGATACAAAACAAAAATATACAATTTTTCATCAACAATGTAAGTGACGAGATGCATAATACAACCATGTTGAAAATACTCTATGTATCACCAATCCACATAGGAGGTCTCATCCAAGCTTTTTACTCATGCAGGTACATGGTAGAGGACCTCTTCTACCCTCCCCAACACCCCAACATGGAATAACCTAACGCTGCTATACCAAACCTGCATATGTGCATAACAGTTGTATGAGAGGGTCTTCGTTTTCGGTGCAAATTATGACCTCAAACTTAAATATCTTGCGGAAAGCATGAAGCATCTGAAGATGACACCCTTTCCAATCATCTTTGTCGACGAACAGGTGACCTGGACCTTGATCTTCTTCTCCTGCAATAGACTGCCATAGTTAATAAAGTCGAAAACATCTTTTTAAGGCAATACCTTAATGCTTTCACCTGAGTTCCTTTATTGTTAAGATGGTTGATGGTGTCTCAAATACATTAACACAATCTTAACCTTAAGAGACTGAGGATCAACATACCTTGTCTTCTCAAAAGAAGAGTAGGGAGAATGCCTGCGCGGAGAATGCTTGCTATGTGGGGACCGCGAATCTTGTCTAGAAATGAAAACATTCCATACTAAACCAGTGAGTCAAAACATAAAATTAGAGACACGAATGCTCGGCCTTACACACAGCCAAACTGTACAAGGATTGGTCTGTCATCATAATCTATTCTGCTTCTAATGAGATTAAAAAAAAAAAGGCATCTAATATGATTAAAAAAACACTACTAAAATATGAAGAAAAAAAATATCACCAAAGACCCACAAAATTGATAAATTCTTAATAAAAACAGAAGATCCATCGCTGTTTATTCCATTGTACAAAAAAAAAAAAAATCTGTTGAAATGATTTTTCTGGAGGCCCACATCTAAATGACAGATGGGAAATTGTGAATATTATCATTCCACAATGATTCAAAGTTCACCAAATGATATCAAACAATCCACATCACCACCTATGGTATAACTAAACTGTTGAAAGAAAAACAGAAATTCATATGCACCTTATATAGGACTCCCACATCTAATTGCTATCTTTCGATAAGGAAAAACAACCAAAACTAACATCATTTACAGCGATATACAAAGAAAAAAAATTAGATGTCATATAAAGAAGGTTTCATTACTCCAAATAGTTGGAGTTAAAAAGGTTTTGGAAGTTGAATAGAGTTGAGAATATATTAACACCCAACAACCTTTCACAAACACAAAAGAAACAAGTCACCAGAATTCTTTGTGGTCAATTAAGACAAGACCATAAAATCACCATTCATGGCAATGGGCAAGTTTTTTTTTCTCATGTGAAAGTAATACACATCATCGTGAAATACATATAACACTACCAAATCCAACACAGGTAAACAGTATCACAAAATAACTATCAGCGAAAATAAGATCCCGTCCCGTGCATATCATTATCAACTCCAAGTGATGTTTACCAAAAGGGTCAAGAAGTGCAATCAATATTTACTTCCAACACACTCTGCCAAAATGCCAGATCCACCTAAGATGGTTGATAACATAATTAATCCATTATAATTGGTAAAGCAAGCAGCATTAAAGTAGCCAACCAGCAAGGCCTAAATCTCAAGCCAACAAAATTATTATTTAAAAAAGACTAAAAAGCCTTAAACCATCCTCAACTATAAATGTAACTAGCAGAAAAATGAGAATAATGAAACATGACAGCAGGAGATTTCTTTTTTTTATCATTTTAAGGTCATGAGCAACAAGCCCCCCCCCAACACACAAACTATATATTCTCACACACACACACATATATACAAGCCAGAGTGACTCCCCAAACCAAAATAATATTCGATGGCACAACCACTTTTGGTCAATTGGAGGCATGCCTTTGGATGAGTTAAGTTTTGGACTATCTTAACATGCAATATGAGACAACTACACAAGCCAAAGGCAACTAATTGAGTTGGTGTCAAGCAGGGTTTTAAATTGGGGTATCGGCCAAAGTACTGGTTGCGATCGCGTGTAACGGGTATCAGGAGAATCAGTTAGTCTGTAACGGAAATCGGTGACTGCACTTGTGATTTCTTTCAAGCGCTAGCAAATGACATAAAAGAGATGACGCACACTTCACGATATGGCTTGGAAATGGCGTATTTATTGTACCTGGCACTATGAACTCGAGTGTCGCTGCTGCTACAGGGGAGATTTTTGAAAAGACAAGAAATGCTATTGGACCAAGACCCTTGCCAGATAATAGTAGACCCTTCCCAAATTTAAAAAGGGATTGATTCCCGGGAAGGCAAATGCTACACTGACAGCTACAAAAGGGCAAAGGGAATGCCGGAGAAAGACCAAAGCTCCCACAAAGTAGGACAGCTACAAAAATCCTCCACAAAAAGCGACCCCCCTGCAACTAAAGAATCTATAAAATCAAATGTGTCCAAAATAGAGAGTGCCCCTCTGAGAAAGCGAACCATACAAGTTACTCAAAAGGACACCCTTATGTCGAAATAATGACGTCTTGAACTCATCAAAAAATCTTATATTATGCTCTCACCATAACAACCGCATCAAGCAAAGAGAGACCAACCGCCATGCCATCCTCCTACTTCTCGGCAGTACCCCCGCCCAAAACCTAAAAGACCCCACCCACCTCCTCAGAAACCTAAACTAAGATCATCAAGACAAATCCCCACATCTCCTTTACCAACTTGCAATGAATGAGAAGATGGGCTATGGACTCCATCATTCTTTCATAAACAACACTAATTAATCAAAACAAAACCCCAGAGAATAAAATTGTCAATAGTAAGGATCCTCTCATGCACAACAAGCCAAACAAGATTGCCACCTTAGGAGGTGCTCTCACATTCCACACGCATCTCCATGGAAAAGAGACCACCACGCCACCCATCTCTCATAATCATATAAATGGCCTACAAGAGTCAACAGCTAATCCAACTCTGCACCTCCCTTCTTGACCCAATCTCCCAAACACCTGACTCTGAGCATACTCCACCATAGATGCATCTCTACCCCCATATCGACAATAAACTCCCAACAAAGCATTCAGCCATCAATTTGGACGTTTATTCATGCACATGTATCATGGTAGGGCAGAAAGCTAATAAAGGACAGATGTACAGTCACCACAAGCATTCAAAAGTTATGCTACTCTTCATGTGGATGGCATTACGAGGATGGGATCATAGCCATACAAATGATGGCCCTGTACTATATAGTACATCAACAATTCATCCATATTTTGTGAGGACAATTAATATGTAAAAGTGTGTTAGCATGACTCAAATTTCCTCCTTACTTCTAAGAATCCGAACTCATATAGAATATTATAGATCCAATTACCAGAAGAGGAAAATGAGCAAAGACCAAAATGACAATTTTCCATGCTACAAAATAATAGAGAGAACAATATGGCTAAATCCTGATATATAATTCTTAAATTCACTGTTAGGCTTCTCTTTGCAATGTTGCACTAAGTGTTGCATTCACAGATGCTTAACCAGAAAACTGCAGCAAGACTGCTGACAACATCACACCAACTGTCCCAGAACATATATAACCGAACATAATAGAACTAATCTTATAATGAATGCTGAATAGAAAACAAAGCACATTGCGTTTATACACTTCAACGTTTGAAGGTCTACAATTAATAAACTCTCAGTAAGTCCAGCGTAGGTAAACTATTCCTTATAATACAACAAATATGCCCCTACCTATGTCTCAACCCTGTTTTTTTTTGGAGAAAGATTTACTCTAGACACTTTTATCATAGTGTCTCCCCAACAAAATCTGCTAAGTTTCAACCAAAAGGAGAGCATGAAAAATAACTTGCACAAATCAGCTTCCAACTCAAAAATAAGATAGCGAAGTCACCTTGCATAACTTCAGGAAAGAAACCCAAGAACTTGCTAGCCGGAAACTTATCAGCAGAAAGAAAAAAAAACAGAAATAGGAACAAAAAGTTCTATCCAAACTAGTCCAATCCTTGTCAAGTGCGAGGTCTGGGAGTAAGTGCGAGTGTATTTAGTATTTACCAGTAAAAAAAATCTATCTAAACTTAATAGGACAACATAAGTATATCTAATTAAATGAATCAAGTGGCAGAAACTATTCACTATTTATTAGAATCCAAAAAGACTTAAACAGAATGTTTGGCGGGGAGTCATTATTATTATTATTATTATTTCCATTCCATTTTCTCAAGAAAAGCAAAAGTATTTATGGGATGTTTGGTATGAGCATATAAACAAGCCGAATAAGGCCCAGTTGCTCAAGCTTGGCTCTTCGGAGCTTGGCCGTTGGGTGATACTCGAGCTTGTCTTAATCTTCATAGCAATTAAAGCAATCTTGTTTGTGCTCAGCTGGTTATAGTATGGAAGAAATTGAGCTTGAATCAACTCAATGGAATTGAACATCCCTTCTTACCACCGTGAAAAAGTAGGGTCACTTTACGTCCTTGAACCAATAACTATCTTTCGGCTAACCTAGCCTCGTCCGTCCCTCGGGACCAACAATATATATTTTTGGTTTTTACAGGTATCACCATTATGAGGACATTTTATCCTCACACTGATGACATAGCTTACTTTTGTCCTTGTAGCATAATAAATAAATAAAGCCTTTCATTCTATTGCACAAGAAGCTCTATGCACCTTTTAGCTCAAGTAATGGAGACCTATTTTTAGTGCACGGCAACTTTATATGAACTCCATCTCTTACTGACTTCTTTTCAAAATAATATCATTAGTTATTGACTTTGAAATAGGTAACTAGAGCTGAGGAAATCATAATTAATGGTCAAAGAGCAGGATTCCAAGAGCAAAACACAATCAGTCAAGTGCACATTCATGGAACAACATGAAAGTTAAAGCTTGAGGTCAACTCATTAAGCTCAGCAAAGAAGCAAAGAAGCAAAGACCAGTGAAGTTATATCAAGCTCAAGTTACTAGCATGTTTGCATCCCTAAGTGGAAGTTACAAGAAAATTGGACCATCCATAGTGTTCAATGTGAGTTTTAAAAAGAAACAGTGTTACCAATAACTTACACTTTACTACTTTAGGATACGTATCTTACAATTAGATGCATTAAAGAAGTAAATCATTATGTATCGCATATGTGTATCTTATATTCATGATGCAGGGTTCTAAATATTAGCCGATACGTATTGGAGTTTTTAGACCTCCGATACGTATCGGAATTTTGATGGTAAATTCAATTTTGGTTATAATATTGCATTTATTTGCCATATTTTTTTGTTGTATTACACATGTATTAATAACTAATTCCTGCATACCTTTATTTTTGAGAACTTTACTTTCATAATGTTATTAATTTACATTGTTTAATGTTTTGTTGTTGCAACATATTTTTGTTTTAATAAATATATTAATTTTTCAATACGATATGCGATTCAAAAAAATAGAAGAACGGCACACGATTCGTATCCCAATTTGACAACTATAGATCACAATATGTTCCTCAGAGCAAATAAGTCAACCAGTTTTCATTTTTCTTAATCCTAGTAAAATAGATGGAAACCTTGTGGTTATGCAAATCACAAATGGCTATTTTCCTATTTTAATTTGGTATTACAGCATTGTTTGATCTCATTAAACCATGAGCTTCTAGTTCAATTGCCTGTCTAAAACATGGGGGTTGATTATATGTATTGTAATGAAACAGAAAGATGAAGAATTGGTATTCAGTAAAACTGAGTACCTTCTCCTAGACTTGTTAGGTGATGGTGATAAGTTACGCCTTTTTGAACGCATCTTCCTGCAGCAACCGCCAACTATGAGAAACTACATTATAGGCTGGGAACAGGGAAAAAATGTGGACAAGATGAGGAATCTGTCAATTAACCTTTTAGATTCATCCGACGATTCATCACTTGAATCATTCGCATGACTAACCACTGAATTGTCCTTGCTGCTTCTACCTCTACTGCCAACTGAAGAAGAACGATGCCTCTTATGTCTGCCCAATTCACTTGCAAGCTTATGTCCCAATCTTTCTCCCTTATCATCTTTTGTTCGTTCTGTTCTTCTATCAACATCCTCTTCAGCATTAGATCTTTTTTCTATCACTTTTTCCTTTCTATCCTCCTTACTATCAGGATGAATAGACCTTTTCCTTGAATCAGATTCCCTCACTTTTTCCCGAAACTTACCAACTTGCTCTTTCACTCTATCTTTTGAACTATTTCTATCACCTGTCCTTTCCTTTTTAGAATGCCTTTCATCCTGCCCTCTAAGTCTATCACCTTCTCTCTCACCTATCCTATCCCTACCGCCCTCTACCTCCTTATCAATGTCTTTCCCAGAAAAAATCGTTTTGGTTTCACACACACCATTCTTATTTGGTTTATTTCTGATTTCTTTACCTTGAGAATCATCTGTGACTGACCTTTTGGCACTAATTGTTTCAAGTGGCACTACAGTTTTCGTATCCTTTTCTACTACACTGTCATTTGGCCTGGAGGCATCAATGCTCTCCAGCCTTTTCTCACCGTGAAAGTTATCCTCATCTTCCTCCGCTCCAGAGATAATCTCAGAAGAGTTTCTGGATCCAACATTGCCGTCAGATGACCCTATACCAATTCTATTATCACTCAACTCATTACCTATGGCACTATAATGAACTGTGGACCCATTAGGAACCATTTTGCTTATGTCACCCTCCACATTCCTGAGATGTTTAGTGTGCCCTTCAGTTTCCACTTGTGACCTGCCATTTCCAACTGTATCTTTATCTTCCGAGAGCTTTATAGTATTTGGGTGCTGGAAAACAGTACTGTTATCGTCCTCATCATCATCAGAGGCATAGCTAGCAAGACCCAAGACATCTCCAGAAGAGCTAGAAGCTGACTTTCCATTATCATTTTCATTTCCAGCTCCCTTGGATTTGGCTGGAAGTAGAACCATAGCAGAAGCCTTAGAAGTTTGAACTGCTGGAGCAGATGGTGATAATTTATGATTCGGAGAAACATCAATTTTGTCAACTGAAACAAAAGAAGTAAGAACACAAAATTTTAGAGAAGGAAGAAAGTTAAATGAAAAGTTGAGCTTAGTTGCACCACACAAATAAAAACAAATAAATAAGTAAAACATCTACAAGTCGTATAATAATTACCTTCAACAGTGAGATCATCTTCACTCAGAGAAGGAAGAAAGTTAAATGAGAAGTTGAGCTTAAGCACCACACAAATAAAAACAAATAAATAAGTAAAACATCCACAATTCATATCGTAATTACCTTCAACAGTGAGATCATCTTCACTAAGAACTTTTGTTGCAATTTCACCAAAAAGTTCATCAGTAGCCTGTTCAGGAAAAAAAAAAGGGTCAGCACCCACAAGGAAACATAATATAAGGAGCTAATTAACTAGCCGCAACCTTCAAGAGAACTTCAGTTAGAATGCGCTTTATTTCCTGGTTTATTGCTGCCATTCTAGCTGCTTCGACATAGTCCTACATAGAAATAAACAGCTGTACAATTCACACAGAATATGGTGTTCACCCAGATAACCATGGGATGATATAAAAACCATCCAGGAAAGCAAAATTCCAAAACTAGAGAGGTGAAAATGAACGTCACAAAAAATAATAATTATAAAGAAAACCTCGTCATCATCCTCTTCCTCGGTAGATTTAGAAGATTCAATGCTTTTGCTATCTGCCTGATCAGCCTTCCCGAGAGATTTATCAACAGCTTCATCTTCAATTGACTCAGTTTCCTCTTTTGGGTGCTCCGAAGAAGAACTTACAATAACAGCTTTATTCTTAATTATTTCCTCTCTTAGCCAGTTAGGTACTGAAGCCTGAAATCAACCCCCGCCCAAAAAATAATAATAATAATAAAAAAAAATAAAAGAGGAGGATTGGAGGAACAATTATGTATATAGATTGTAGGAACAATTATGTAACCGTATAAGCAGCAAAGATGTAGATGACATCTAAAGTTACCTTTTTGGAGCGGTCAGGAACACTAGAAACTCCGTAAGCATCGCTGGGAAAAGCTGGTGATGGATGAAATCCACTCCCTGAACCAATGCCAAAGGGTGTGCCAACAGATGGAATTGACTGGAAGCTTGGTCCAGGCATCCTTCCAAATAGAGGTGTAGGATGTCCAGACACTGGAGAAGGTACAGCTATCGATGGATCATGCTGTGAACAAAGAAATCAATATGAGCATATCATATAAGGCTTCTAAGATAACAGGAATATTGAAGTCAGAACAAAAACCTGTTGTCTTGATTGCAGTACTGGAGGGATTGGAGGATAAACTGTGCCAGGCACAGCAGGGGGAGTCCAAGAATGTTTAGAAGGACCAGCAGCAACAGGGTCTGCACCCCTCGTAGGTCCACCTAAATCAGTACGAATATAATTGGGTTGTGTAAGTTGATCATGATTATGACTAAGCCCACTTGAAAACTCCAAAGGCCGATCACTAATTTCAGTTGAGGCCATGGCTGACTGGTTGTCAACCACATAATGAGGCTGTTCCATTGAAACAGATCTACCAGCGGAAGGCAGTGACAGACGCACATGGTGTGGTCCTTGATTTGAGTCAATGGGCAGAGGAAAAGACTTGTAAAACTTTTCATTTTGATCTCCAGCCTGTTCTATACCTGGAATTTGAGTGACTAGTTAAACAACTGAAACATTATAACATCTCATTTCAGACATCAACAATTCCAATGTTTGGGCTGTGTAGACAAAGCTCAAGTTTCCACACAATGAGAAATGAAGACTTATGAACTAATGCAGAAACTAAAATAGCCAGTATTGAGAATAGTCCGATTGGAGTGAAGAACCTAAAAGTTGAAGTTAGAATTATCTATGTACAATGGTTGTTCAGGTCAAATAATCCAGTCACACAATAATCCTAAACATGATACAATAATTACATATCTCCTAATTCAGACTATAATTAGTTTGTTGCTCATTTTTTTACCTCCCTGCAGCAGCAAAGGGCATCATTTAACTGGGCATTTCCTTTCAGCCATTTTCAGAATCATTACATGACCAAGTGCTTCAGGATTATGTAAATATTTTGTGAGCAGAACTACTTTTTTATCACTACTGGAAAATGCAGAAAATAATTCAAGATTCCCAGCTGAATTAGTAAAAAGTGCACAGTCCTTCCTTTCAGGATTAATAATTATATCAGAAATAAAGCCAACTGGAACATAAACATTAAATAAACAGAAAAAGGAAAACACCTCAGAAAGCCTTGGAACTCAATAGTAAAAAAATTCACAGGAATAAAAATGCACACACACAAATTCTCCCCAAGCGACTGACCACCGTGACCATCACCATCTTAGTCCTTTTGCAAATACACGCACACACACACACACAAGAATAAAAATTAACAAAAGCTTCCAATACATACATCATGGAATTTCAATGCTATGTGCACACCATTATTCCTTATGATATTCACCATTATATGAAACAGTTACTTATTTAAGGCACATTATACTTGGTCGCCTCACTTGGGCCTTGGAGTAGCTTATTTTTAGTTTTTTTTGCAATTTAGATGAATAAGGTTTGAATCGCAGGCCCTTTCTAGTGATGACTGTTTGGCCTTTAGCATGCACTTCAAAGGCAATTCGGCCCTTCATAGCCATTCACCTTACTACTTGGGGCAACTCAATTGGCCACGGCTTGGCCAACTCATTGGAGACATTTGATCAATTACTTTGACATCACACAAAAGCATCCGCAAGCCAATTAATTAATTGTTTTTGGGCCACCTTAACCTTCAAAATTGGCAGCCAACAAAAAAATATGCACTATGAATGCAGTTACAGAAGCAATAAACAGCTAAAATGGTCTCTCAACAGAGGAGGTGCAAATTAATGTTCCTGTTCCACAACATTAACAATCAAACATGTCACGAGTAGAAATGTGAACAAGATGATCGTAGAAAAATGCAATCAACAGAAATTTACACATTGCAACTAGAGGAAATGGATCGTGTAGTCAACCCCAAGTAATTGAAACAAAGGCTTGTTGGGTTGAGAACTATCCATGTGAAAATATCTAATTCCGTGAAGCCATGTGAAAATATCCAATTCCATGACATTAATCTAGCCTATTCTCTCAAAATATTGATATTTTACAAGTTGTCTTACTCATAATCTATACAGATATCTAATTTGGACCCCCACCCCCCATCCCCAACAAAAAAAATGGGCTTTTCTGCCGGAAGTCCACGAGCAACATTCCATACGATATTAGGTCCAACAAAAAATATTTTAACTCTTAAAATTCATTATGTAAAATTAGACCAAAATACCCTTAATATTAATTCTCCCAATCAAATCACAACCCGATCCCCCAAACCTCGCTCACGTATCTCGCGTTCACCATTTGGTCGCGTTCATAGGAACTCAATCACAGATGCTATAACGGGTCCAAAATCCTCCAATGACGGGATGAGCCAGCACTCTCACTAGAAACTTATTTCACGATGTGCCCCTTCCTCCACTAATCGCCGCAGTAACTCCATTTAGAAGTAGTGATTTTTATTATAATACAATAGCAAACAGATAAATTTATCTGTTTCTATGTAAAACAGATAAATTTATCCATTTTGTATAGTAATCGGCATGCAACGCTTGATTTTTATTGCAATACAATAGCAAACAGATAAATTTATCTATTTTGTGTACCAATTGGCATGCAACGCCTAATTTATCTGTTTGTTCTGTTTTCTATGTTATCTGTTTGTTCTGTTTTCTATGTAAACAGATAAATTTATCTGTTTGCAATAAATAATTTATCTTGACAAAGCCATGCCCCGACCATTTCTTCATAACTCCTCTTATATATATATATATATATATATATATATATATATATATATGTGTGTGTGTGTGTGTGTGTGTGTGTGTGTGTGCAGCCACAACTTCACACAAACTTTAGCGCCTCTCTCTCTCTCTCTCTCTTTTTATTTTTCGTTTCGAATGTTAGTTTCTGGTTTTGAAGGTTAGTTTCTTAACTGTGTGATTGATCAGCAAAACTTGTGAGTGCCGAGACGTTGAAGAAGTACTTGGGGTAATTTTGTCCATACAAATGTCAAGTATTAAATTAGAGGACCTTGGGTTTTAAATCTTTTAAAACAATGGACCTAAAAAGTTACAAAAAAGTTAAATAGACTAAATGCTGGAGAAAGGTAAATAATTGGACTTATGACTAATTATCCCAAAAAAAAAAAAGGGAGTGAAGGTGTGGACAAAGAAAATGAAAGGAAAAAACATGCAACAATACTAATGAAGCTTTTATCAGCATTATGGAGATAGAGAAATTGAAAAATTAATGCACAGAGAAAATTTTCATACAAAACAGACCTAGCGTTACAAGGGAAACTTTCATAGATAGATGGTAAACTAAAGAATAGGGAAACTTTCATAGTTAGATGGTAAGCTAAGGAATCACTATGTGCTAATCAAACAAGAAAAAAATTAGTACTAAAACAGAATAAAAAGGAAAATGAAACAGAATAAAAAGGAAAATGAACAAGCAAATCAAGAAAGAGACAAAGAACATTTTTTTTTATCAGCAGCAGCAAAAACATATAAATTAGATATAATATCGACACAAATCCTAATGGTCTGAAGCTCATAATATCATAAATTGGAATCTCAACAATGGCTTCTACTAACAACTTATACAAGTCGACAGGATCCACAAATAACCTATGAGTGACTTTAAATACTATTTGGAAATGGATTGTGCTAAAGATAAAAATGAAAAGTTACAACTTCAATCCACTTTTTACAGATTTCAATGTGCTTTAGAAAGATATCAATAGATTTTGCCCAGATACCAATGCACTTTCTGCCTATTAACCACTGCTCATTGGGCACTGGTTAGCATTATTCTTAGCAAACTATGCTACCAAAAATTGAATAAATAAAGTTATATGGAAGCAGCTCTGAGCACATGCTTCAATTGCTAAATAAATATGTCAAGTGAATTATTACCTGTAACAGAAGAATAACTAGAAGGTACCTCCTGCAGATGAATGGATGAACTTGAAGGTGAACTTTCTTCACGAGGAAAAAAGGCATTTGAATGTACCGCCAAAATTCCATCTCTAGCACTGTAAGCTAAATGGTTATCTGAAACAAAAGGAGAGTGTCCAGAACTGATGGGTGCAGACTCCTGCAGATGAACAACCAGCAGCCTGTGTGAGGGTGCAGCTGGAGTTGGATACTGTTGATAGCCTGGTGCTGGAAGCGACGGTTGAAGAACATCAGGATAATGACCATCAACGGTTTGTGGATATGGATCACGATAATGACTCTGTTCTTCCAGTCTGTCAACTGGTGTAAACTGTGTCGGTGAATGCTGATAATCTGTTGTCACTTTGGCTGCTGCCCACGCTCTGGCCTTGGCAGCCCAATCTTCTTCATTGTGATGATCTGTCATTGGATTAATCATGAAAAGTTTAGAACGAAGTCAGCAGCATCTGAAAAAAAGTATGCTTAGGTGGGGAGAAAGATCTAGCATTAGTTCTTAGCCGTGGGAGATGGGCCCACTGCCCAGTGCCGAATCAGAGAAAAGGCCCAGAGGGGGGAAAAGAAAAGGAAATCCAGTGTCAGCTAAGACAAGGATCATCATGATGTGAAACATCCACTTTACATGTTTTTTTAAATATTAAGTCAAACACCACAGTTGGACCATCTTCCATTGGACAGTGTTTAGCACTATTAATAAGCATTCATTCTTTGCAAAAGGCACTGCCTGATGGCACCCCCTTCCCCCTTGGAAGGACAAACTAATCCGCTGGCAGTTTTGGTTGGGTTGATCTTCCAGCACCTCTGCACGCTATAATTTTTCTTCCAAGTTAACCTCTTGTCTAGTTTTTAAACAAGAAAGAATTAACAATAGTTGAGACAAATAATATCAAAATTGTTCCCAAATTCATGTTCTTCCAACACGCCCCTCAGTTACATGATTTTTAACATAATACTTGGAAACTAAGAAGCTAGAACTTCTGTTAGGAACTTAGGATGTTACATGTGTATTTTTTAATTTTTTTTTAAGAAGTGGTCATGTTAATGAAAACACCAAAAGAGGGCCACAGAGGGCCACCACCCTGGACACACACACATAAAATACATATACCCAATGACCCTCCTGCATATATATTATCACAACATCATTCACATCCGTTGTTTTTACCAAAGTTTTTATGGCGTCTTTGAGAGCGGATGTCAGGATTGAACAAGAAGAGTTGCTACGTGTAACATAAAGAAGACTTTGAACCAAGGCTTCCTCTAACAAAAGAAGAAGCCATTAGCAATCCAGGTTAGGGTTTCGGTTTAATACCAATCTCGTTATTCTGATAACAGAATACCATATTATAGTCGTGCTTCATAGCTTCCAAAGGACCTAATAAGGTCAAGTCTACAACTGAGTAAATTATAAGAACAATATCACATTCCAGTCAAAAGATATCTATCTTTGGAAGTTATACAAGTACATCAGGCATTAGAAAACAGAAGATGTGAAGTAGGAGCAATCTGCATCCAGACGCATGTAAAAAATCATAATGGCATGGCACATTTTGTTAGTTCAGACTCGGTTCACATGTTCAATGATTTAAAGCAACAAATCTACTTGCATACCAATCAAGTAGCTAAAAAGTTAAAGATAGAATTATAGGGAACAATTAATCTGCACTCCAGACAACAAGAAAATAAAGTAATCCCATAGGGGTAAAAGTGATTTGCAAAAACTAATTTCATTATAGCAACCGACCAGGGTACTCCCATGCTTGACGATGACCCCAGTTTGCATTGGCTCGTTCCTACAAGCATTTACAAATAAAATGTAAGTTCACATGTGAAGTGATTGACATGGATTTTCCTTTACCAGATCTTCACTAAAGGAAAGCCCAGTACACGAGGCTAAAAGCGGGATCTGGGACCTTCAAAAGATACACAATGACTAAATTTTCACTATAATCCTGAATTCAATTAAAGAAACTTTAAGAAACAAGTAATTTTATTTTCTTTGCACAAAGTGGGTAACTATGGAAACATATGAAGCATATGTATGGGTACTGGTAGGCTTACTGCCTCACTGGTACAATACAGATGCATCAATACAGCAAAACAATAAGGTACAGATACAACAAGGTACGTCCATGAAAATATATATATTCATTATAATTTAGAATAATTTAGGTAACAATTATAAAATTAAATAACCAAGAGATCTTTGGGCCAAAAGCATAGAGTGTTACACTACGGGAGGTGGGGAGTTCAAGCCTTGTGTTAAGGTTCTATTTGTTTCAAGGTAAAATATTTTCTGCTATTTTTCATTGTTTGGTTTGATAAAAACAATGAAAGATATTTTTTTAGCAAAAAGTTTTACATCATAAGACTAAAATTTGACTCTCGAAAAAATTCCGAAGGTTGTTTACAAAAATTATTGAAACGGTTCACAAGAGACGGACCACCATAGGGTAGGGGCTATCAAGAACTCTTGATCCGGTGTTGGAGACGGGATTGGTTTCATTCTTTTTTTCCTCATTTGAATGCTCGGGCATGCCCAGGGGAATGGAGTCTCTCTTTACCCATTTTCATATTCATTTTGATAGTGCAATATTCTTCACAATGGAGTATTTGAAGTCTCATTCTAATAAGAAAACTTCTTGTTCTGAAAATGTTTTCAAGTGTCAACCAAATACCAAAATTAAAAAAACTAAAAAATAATTTTTACAAATCATTTTACATGAAAAAAAATCTATTGTAAAATATTTTAGGTCGAAACAAAAGGAGACTAAGTGCAAAGTGTAGAAGTGGGAGTGAGTATATTTGCCGATAAAAAACATATAAAAGCAAATATATGAATTAGTTAATGGTTTAGTTGATTGAGAATCCAGCATACCAATCACATTATAAGGTACAAATAAGAGTTAAATGTCATTACATTAAAGAACGAACAAATCAAAGCCTAATTTTAAAATCATGCTACATAAAAAATAGTTAACTTTATCGGTAACAAAGTAAGTACTGTTCCGAGTGGAGTACGGCTTGGGTAAGCAAAACTAATAAAGAAAACTTGGTTACTTGTTTAGCATATCTAGTACACATGCGGAAGTACCATGAGAAGAATGTGATGCATCAATACTCAGTATGTCGTACTACATGTTTTTTAAAGTATCCATACTTCATTTCATAAATGGAAACTAAGACTTATTAGTGAGGTTAAAAGAATAGTTCCCTCAGGTAGTTAAAGTGGTTAAAGAAAGTGCTGAGGCGGAAGTTTGTCAAATTTGTTACTCTTGTATACAAACACTCGATGGTGAATCAAATGAGACGGGAAGTTTAGTTTCATTTTCTGGTTTTCTTCTTCTCCCTTCTTTCTTCTTCTTCTCTCTCTATTATCTGATATCAATAGGTTTTCATGGAATCAAAGCCCTAAATCAACTAAGGTAGCCATTGAGAATACAGAGTTTAACAAGTAGATAATTATCTATCATCTTTTTCTTGATCGAGCTCTTTTTCTCCTTTCTTCATCATGGCCAATCTTTCTGGATCAGCAAATTCTAGTTCGTCGAATACCACATCTGTTGAAAATTTACCTTCTTCATTAACATTTTTCATATCAAATCTGCATTCAATGATCACCTTCGAATTATATAATGTGGAAACATCAAGTTGAGAATGCTCAGCGTTCTGGCTCATTGCTCGATTATGTAGATGGTTCGAAAATAGCTCTACCGCTTGCCTCAGTTGAATCGAACATCACGTCTCAAATCCAGATTTTCTAGTGTGGAATACCATTGATGGTCATCTTTTCTCCTGCATTAATGCTATTTTGTCCTCGTCAGTGCTCCCTTATGTTTGAGGGTTACGGCATGCTTTTGCAGTTTAGAAAGGTCTTGAGCAGTAAATTTAGTTCTTTGTCTCAATCACATTCAGAATTGTGCAGACAGACTGACTGCTGCAAGATGTGCTATTTATGATGAAAATTAGTTTTTCATTCCTTGAATGGTTTGCCTAATGATTTCCATGCTTTCAAGACCTCTATTAGAACAAGACCTGGTGGTATTTCCTTTACTGCCCTTGTTGTGCTGTTGCAATCTGAAGAACACCATATTCATCAGGATCAATCAGTCTCTAGTGATCATACTATTGTCTTAATTGCTCTTCTTTATATAATAAGAGTTTTACTCAGCCCTTTAGAAATATCTATTTTTCTTCACCTCGAGGAAGATCTTCCAATAGGTACCATGGACAATCGACTGGTGGTCGATTCTTTTCTTTTTCTAATCAACGGCCTGTGTGTCAAATTTGTGGGGAAAATAATCATTCTGCCGCATGTTGCTATCATCGTGTCAATCTGAATTATCAGACTCCACCTCTTTCTTCTGTCTCTGAGTTTGTTTCTTCCAAAACACAATCTTCTCCTTCATGGGATCTCATCCTTCCAGAGCCCATTTCACTTCATCTCAATCTTCTTCTCTGACTCCTAGTGGTTCTCCATCTCGCGCTTCAAACACTAGCTGGTTCTTTGACACGGGTGTTACTGATCATGCTACACATGATCTAGCTAATCTCTCTGTTCAACAGCCCTATGCAGGTTTTAACCGTGGGGAATGGTTTTTCTCTTCCAATTACACATGCGGGTAAAGGCCTTCTTGCCACTCCTACACAATTTTCTCTTTCTAAGATTTTTCATGTTCCTTCTATTTCTCACAATCTATTGTTTGTTCAGAACTTCGCTGAGGATAATAAATGCAGAGTTATTTTTTATTCCAATGATTTTCTTATTCAAGATCTTTACATCAATCAGGTCCTTCACAAGGGTCCATGTCTCTAAGGTCTCTATCCTCTTCAAGCATCTACTAAAGCTACAGCTCAGTCCAACCATTTCTGCTATGCTGTGGCATCAAAGACTTCGGCATCCAAGTTTCGTTTTTTGTTTGAGTCAATAAATACAAACTGTCAATTCCTAGAGTAGTTGATTTCAATTGTCAAATTTTGCAATGTTGTTAAGAGTCACAAGTTGCCATTTCCTATTTCTGAGCACAAGATGTGCTCCATTTCAGTTGCTGCATATAGGCTTTTGGAGTCACACCAACTATTATTTTAGTGGATATCGATACTACTTCTTAATAGTGGATATTTTACTAGATATTATTGGGTGTTTTGCATTATACATCAGATTTCAGATGTAACTCAAACATTCATACAATTTAAAGCCACGGTCCTTAATCAATTTGTTGCTCGTATTAAACTTCTTCGTTCTGATAATGGTGGATTTTCAATTCTCAGTTGTCTAATGTTCTTGGCACCACTTGTATTATTCATCAATCCTGATGTCCTCACACACCAGAACAAAAGGGTAGCCGAATGTAAACATTGGCATTTGATTGAAACAACCATCACTCTTCTGTTACAGGCTGCTATGCCTCAAACTTTTTGGGGTTGGAAGTCTTCTGACTGCAACTCATCTCATCAATAGACTCCCTTCTTCAGTTCTTGGGTTTCAAACTCCTTAACGAACTTTTATATCATGCTATTCCTTCTTTCTTAGATTTAAAACCATGCTCTTGCTATCCTTGGCTGAGACTATATTCTGCAAATAAACTGTCTCCTAAGTCTGCAGTGTATTCTTTCTTAGGTTTCAATGTCTTGATCCTCACACTAGCACAGCCTATATTTCTAGGCATGTTCACTTTGTTGAGAATGGATTTCCTTTTTCTACTGTCACGACATCTAAAGTGCCTGGCTCATGTAGTGTTTGAGTCTCTTTTGCAATTTAAAGTTCCTCCGTTTGTTGATACTGTTATTGTTTCCATCCCTCATTCTTTTCTTATCCTATTGTTTCATCTGGTTCTTCAATGGCTTTAAGTCCTGAACCTTTTATCAAGTCCTGAAGTTTCAATGTTTCATCAGGTACTACAGCTGTGTCTTCATCAGGTCCAGAATTTCCTCCACTTCTGCAAATTGTCATCCTATGGTCACTGATTCTAAGAATGACATTGTTAAGCCTAAGCTTCCTTTCTCTTTCACTGCTGTCTCTTCTCTACCAGAACCCATGTCTTTCACAGAAGCTTATAAATTTTCTGTTTGGAGATCTGTAATGTCTGTAGAGTATAATGCATTAATTTGACAAGGCTCTTGGAAGTTGGTCCGTGCTCCATCTGATAGACCAATCATAGGTTGCAAATGAACTTTCAGAATTAAGAAGCATGCTGATAGACGTGTGGCCAGGTGTAAAGCAAGGCAAGTTGCCAATGGAAATCACCAGACTGAGGATTTTGAGACCTTTAGTCCTGTAGTTAAGCAACCTACAGTGCATTTAGTTCTCTCTTTGGCACTTAATTTCCATTGGCCAATTCGGCAACTTGATGTTACCCATGCTTTTTTACAGGGATATCTTGATGAAGACATTTATATGAGGCAAAGGTTTCAGTGATCCTCATCATCCTGAGTGTGTGCAAATTGCAGAAATCTTTGTATGGTTTAAAACAGTCCCCAAGGGCCTGGCGTGCAATGTTGTCTTCTTTTCTCAAGAAGAAGGGCTTTGTTAATGGTTCGGTTGGCCATTCATTGTTTATTCTCAAGACTTCTTCCTCCCTTACTTTGGTGCTGGTTTATGTTGATGATCTTTAATTACTAGGAGTGATTCTTCTTTTGTTGCATCTACTATTGCTCAAATCAATTCTGCATTTGAAATGAAAACTTGGGACTTCATTATTTTCTGGGCATTGAAGTTCATAGGGACTCTTATTCCATCTTTCCCTCACAACATAAATATGCTACTGAGCTCCTTGCCAAGGCTGCAATATCTGATTGTAAGACCTCTGCTTCTCCACCTTCTCTTAAGCCATGTTCACAACCTCGGGCTGATGACCCTTTTTACCAATCCAGAGTTGTATCGTGCTCTAGTTGACTCTCTTCAGTATGTAACTCTTACTAGACCTGAACTCTCATTTGCTGTCAATCATGTTTGTCAGTTCCTTCATCTTCCCACCAATGCTCACTTTTCGACTGTTAAATGCATTATAAGGTATAATAAAGATACAACTAATCAAAGGCTCGACTTTGATTCAAGGTCCTTTATCTCTCACTACCTTTTCCGATGCCAATTGGGCTGGGGATGCTATTGATCGTCGATCTACATCAGATTTTTGCATATACTTTCATACTTTGGTCATAATATTCTTTCCTGGTTTGTTAAAAAGTAGCACATCGTTACTCGTTCTTCGAAGGAGGCTGAGTATCAATCAATGGCTCAAACTATAGCTGATCTGGCTTGGATTTTGCAGCTATTTTCAGATTTGCATTATTTGTTCTGCTCTTACTTTGTATTGTGATAATATTTCAGCTATGGCTCTTCCAGCAAATCCCGTTTTCCATGCTTGTTGGGAGAAGGTTGTGAACAAGCAACTTGTGTTGGCTCATGTTACTTCATTTGATCAAGTTGCAGATATATTTATCAAGCCTCTTTCCATTTCCCGGTTTAAATATCTCAAGAACAAATTGAGGGTTCTAAATCCTCTCCTCAGGTTGCAGAGGGATGTTAATGAGGTTAATAGAATTGTTCCCTCAGGTAGTTAGTGGTCGAAGAATATATTGAGGTGGGAGTTTGTTACAGTTGTTACTCTTGTATATAAATACTCGGTGGTGAATCTAATGAGACGGGAAGTTCAGTTTCATTTTCTGGTTTTCTTCTTCTCTGTTCTTTCTTCTTCTTCTCTCTCTATTATCCGAGATCAATAGGTATTCAAGCCTAGCTCCCAAGATTATACAATCAATCTATTGCGTTTAACAATCACCTTCCTAAACCAACTCATCAACATTTAACAAAAAAAATAACAGAATTTAAATTGTCACAAAGAAGAGTAATACTGTTAATTAAAACCCTAGAGAACTCAGATAAGAAAGCAATAATCTAACCCAACGCCCACCAAAAATGAGTTGAGATGCCAATGAGGTACCTGAGGATAAGCATGCGGAATCTGAGAATGAGAATGATACGGAGGAGGGATGGGTTGTCGATGAGGAGGAGGGTGGGTAGGTGGTTGGTACTGATCGTGAGGGTGGCGCGCAGGATAATGAGGGTGAGAAGGAGGCGCGGCATATGGAGGAGGGAGGTTATTATCGGAGTAGGGAGGTGGTGGCGGAGCCCACTGCTGGTGAGGCGGTGGAGGGGATGGAGAGTGCTGCGACGGAGGTTGGTACTGCAATTGGCCGTGGTACCAAGGGCCCGGCGGGGGAAGCGGTTGCGCCAGTGGAGGTTGGTGGTAGGGATCCGCCGTGGACGGCGGTGGAGGTGGAGGAGGCCTCATGTACCGATGAGCCTGTTGATAATCCATCTTATTTTTCTGCTCTTTTTGTGTTGTCGTTCTCCAAATCTCCGGTGAGGGCTTTTTGTGTTGTCTGAAAGGCCTATTACGCGACGACGAATGGAGCGACAAGAGGGGAAATGGGAGGAGAGAACCAATTACGGGCAATTAATTTGTGTTTAGCATCTTTCTTCTTTTTTTTTTTTTCACTTTTAGTTTTTTTTAAAAATATATTTAATAAAATTAATTAATTACAATAAAAAACCAAATAAATAGACTTTTTAAAAAATTTTAAAAAAACTTTCACCAAAAAAAAAAAAAAAAACCTAAACATAACAGAGGCTTATTATTTTTTGGGGGGAGCAAAGTTCCTTTCTAATTATTGACCTATACATTTGACGGTAAAATTTTATAAAAATAGTTAATTTTATTAAATTTATTAATAATTATATAATTAGAGCACTAAATTTATTTTAAAAGTATTAAATAATTGCTCAGCAAGGACACCTCCCTTTATTTTCTTTTGGAAAAAAATTTCAAGGCCTAGATTGACAAGTGATTTAAAATAGCATTTCAATTTTTATGGTCAGAGAGAGAATTCTCTATGGTCAACTGTATGAATTATGCTTAGTGTATAAAACATCTATAAAAATAATTTAATATGATATTGCTAAGTGTATGAACATATGCAATAACAAATGTGATTTATTCAATAATTTAACAATTACAAATTAATTTATTTTTTTAATGTATAATCTTTACACAAGAATATACAAAATAAGCGATTTAAACTATCAAAATAAAATCTTAAAGACGTTCACGTGTCATAACATCTTTCTCTAGTACAAAAGTGTACACTCTTTGCCCTTTTAGTTCAAACTAAAAAGTCATTATACAAAAAATTACTCATTGTTTCTGTATTGATGGCTTAAATTCATGAATACCTATATCAATTTTTTTTTAAATTTTGTTCAGCAATTACCTAAATGGTGATTTCTTGTAGGTTCTATATCCCACATGGCTCAAAAAAAAAAAGAAAAAAAGAGCAGTTAGTAATATGGAACCATCTTTTTGTCGGAGTGACAATTGGGCAACTCAAGCAGTGAAACTCATCTCATGATCATGATAAAGTGAAGCAGAAAGTGAAAATGTGAAATCTTGAATCCCACTTATAGTTGGAGAATCGTAAGTTATCCACAAGATGAAATTCTAGTACAAGACAATTACATAATTTTTCTTCATTTTCTCTTCGCATCTATTGAATTTTTTTTTTTAAAATAATCTTTATGCCTATCCTCTTTCTGTCTCCTTTTTATTTAGCCCTAATTCTCATTCACCACTAAAGAGAGTGAGACAACGCAGAGAGAAGGAATGACAAATTGTACAGTTTCGAAAGGGGAGAGAGGAGGGACAACGGATAGCGAGGGAGAATAGAGATTGGTGTGGCCGTGTGGATTGCCAACTGAGGAGGTCAAAAAGAGGAGAGGAGGGGAAATAAGGCAATGTGCATGAAGCAAAGGGAATTAACAGAGCCGATGTACAAGTGAGTAGAGTTCTAGAGCGTTCGAATGAAAGACTTTTTTAATTTGACAAATATACATGCACCCACTTTTACACCTTTCTTTTGATAAAACTTGAACTCCTCAACTCTCATTTGAGAGAGTGATACTTATACAAAAGTTAAAATTATCAACTTCTAAATTATAGTTACAAAGATGTAATTATAATTTTAACCAAATGCTACAAATATTTTTATAGTTGTAAACTTATAGCTTAAAATGGTATAATTTGTAATTGTTAATTTAGGATCAAAATCTATAAACGAAAAGCTAACAAGAACACTGTGTGTTTGGATTTTTGAAATTTTTGCTAAATTATAAATTAAAAGATATAATTTAAGCATAAACAAACACTCCACTGGCTCAACTTCTTGTTTGGTGCATTATGGAGAGCAATTATTCAATGTTTTCAACATGTGAATGTGTCATGCAGTGATTTGAATATAATATTATTTCAATAGCATTGAATAATTATTCTATTATTGAGAGAGCTGAGAGGTGATGAGAGGAGTGTTAGGCATGTAAAGCATAATTATTTTGAGTATCCAACCCACCCAACCCATCCTAGAAGTATTGCGAATTAAAATGATTTTTCTCCCAAGGCTTAGCCCATAGAAAAAATTTTGACATGTTTTTATTTTTAACCCGATTGTGAGTTTTTATATTTATTGCTTCAGTTAGATTTTGTGACTCTTATAACTTGTACCTTATTTTATCATAGTGAAAGCTACTGCAACTTCGTGGGTGTAGCCTTAGTTTTGGATGAACCACATAAATAGTATTTTCGTGTGTGATTTCTTGATTCTTGTTGGTTGTTTCTGTTTTTTGTCATAACAAGGAGGCAAAGGTTGGGAGAGGGGCGCATGGCGAAGAAAGGTAGGCCTGGGGCTGAGGGTGGCAGAAGAGGGGCACATTGTGTCATAACTTAAGCGTCACAAAGCAAGAAACCACACCATTTGAATCTTACGAATAATTTTTCATAAAGTTACACTTTGCGGCCATAACCATGTTTAAGATTCATAAAGTTACACTTTGCGGCCGTAACCATGTTTAAGATTTCCTGAAAGATAAGTAAAATAAATAGGAAAGAATACAATGCATCCAAGCCTCACCGACAGCTTTAATACGCTTTAATGCAAGTCTGCAACTACTTCAATTTTATACCATCCATTTCTCTTTCAGGAAAACTCCCAACTTTGCTGGACCAATGTTAATGTACATGTCATGTCCACCAGTGAAAATGAACTTATTTACCTCCGCACTGCCACTTCCAAGCATCATCTCTGGAGAATACACATGTAGGAACATGTAGTGGATCAATTAGTTCCGGATCATGCCACTGCATCAGCTTGTCTATTGGTTAGTCGTGCATACAAGCCATCTTTAGTTAGAAGTTCCATGTGGTTGCCCATCTGCATGCAGAAATATGAGTCGGTGTCATCTGTAAAAACAGTAATACGAATTAAAAAAAAACAGAGCACGACATGATTGGGACCCCTCCAGTCAGTTTATACCAGATTACCAGGTAAATGCACTGTGCCTCGCCTGGCTGCTCATGGTTCTACTAAATAATCAAACCAGTTACGCCGCAAGAGCACATAAAACTCACAGCCTAATCTCCACTTAACAGTTCAACAGTATTCAGAATTGTCTGCTTCACTAATTAATGCAAAAATAATAATAGGGTTGCCAACCAGAGTCTGCACTGTGCCCTGGACCTTTAGAAGAAAAAAAAAACTACTAGGTTCATTCGCATGGCCAATAGGTGAAAATTCTATATGTATCATCATTTTGTGGTTGTCTATTGCTTTTACTCAGATGTATGAATACATAACATAACAACAACAAAGACGGTCAATATTTACATGTCCTAGTTTGGAAATCCAACGATCAGAGTGCATACCTCAACAATTTGACCACCATCCATTACCACTATCCTGTCAGCAGCTTGTATGGTGGAGAGTCTGCAGAAAGAGGGAATCATTTATAAGAACTTGACATTGATACACTCAAATGGAGGGGTATAAAATGGAGAGTATGGAAGTACTCACCTGTGTGCAATTACTATGACGGCTCTCTTGGTCTTCAGGTCACTCCTGACTGCTCGAAGAACACCCTGTGTATAACATATGCTTGAACCAGTGACTTAAAAGTTCCAATGTGTTATTGTTTGTGATTAATGCCAGATGCAAGCTACCTTGACATAGTGCTCACTTTCAGCATCTAGAGCACTAGTGGCTTCATCAAGGATCAAAATAGTTGGGTCCCTAAGAACAGCGCGAGCAATTGCAATTCGTTGCTTTTGTCCTCCACTGAGTAAATCATCATCAACAATTGTTGCATAACCATTAGGCAGGGATAAGATGAAGTCGTGAGCATACGCCTGCTTGGCAGCCCATTCCACATCTTCCTGCTTAATATCTCGGGTACATCCATATCTTATGTTTGAACTAACATCCATCCGGAAAAGTCGAGGTTCCTATTGAAAACTATTACAGTAAGAAAAAGAATATATAAAGGAACTGGAAGTTAAAAAGCAGAACCTGTCCCACAAATCCAATTCTTTCCCTTAACCACTTGATGTCCAAATCTTTAAGAGGGAAACCATCAATTAAAATCTACAAAAAAAAAAAGTAATACCTGTGAAAAGTCCGATTAATTTATAATTATGCACCATATTACCAAATAGAAACAAGAAAGAAATAATTGAATGTGTGGTTAGTAAAGAAAGCTGTTGACACTTGATAATGTAAGGACGGACATGTGGTTTGGGAGAATAAAGGCAGTCGACTAAGCTCAAAAGTCACCGCAAGGGGGAAGGAGGTGAGAACTAGCAACTTCAGGAAAAGACGGGAATGGCAGTAATGACCAAAAGGCAATTGTATTAATCGAGTTGTTGGTGTCTTGTAATAAATGAGAAGTGGTCTATTTATTGGCTGAACCAGGGAATAGGAATAGCTTGCATGTATCATGTGGCTCGTCTCTCTTGATTCGACTTCTTCGAAGTTTGACCTCTCTGTCTCTTGACGACCTTGGTACTTGTATCATGGGGTGGTTGTGATACGTCAACATCCCGACGTGGTCAAGGTGCCAGGGTGACAGAACGGTCAAACCGGAATAGTCAGACCCCTTTCTGTCCCGAGATGGTCAAGGTGAAGCCAATTTCATAGTTCGGCCAAGCAACCTTGACGATCCTAACTCTAACATTCAATCCACTTATCCTTCTGGTGGTCCTGAGTTAATCTGGGTCCTGCTCCCAACTTCGGATTAAGGTGTATTGGAGCTTGTACCTTAGCGCATTAGAAATTGTACCTTAAGGGGTATTCGTGGAGTGAAGAGTGGATCCGGAGGTACGACACCGTTCTTGAATGGGTTTCGCACTAGCCCCCTTGTACGCAAGCCATTGGCAAAGCGAATGGATTACATGCACAGTATACCCCGATACCATCAATCAATCAGTCTAAGCTAATGGGTTGGGTAAAAACCATCAATGGATTTTATGTTGCTTGCAGATCCTTTGGTTAATTTTGTACTTTTGATCTTCTCGTTCCAATTTTCCAAGCACCTATAAATAGGGCTCATTTGAGTGAGTCCCCAATTTTTTTAGCGATTGAGCACAGGACACATTTGCCAATTTACTCAATTCATTCTATCATTCAGTTATATTTGGTCCGTTCGGTAATTTCACTTCTATTGTAGATCCTCCGTCAACCTTTAAATCCACAAGGCAGGGGAGCGTGAAATCTTTATTCGGTCAAGCATAAGAAGTTCCATTCAGTCAAGCATAAAAGTTTCATTCGATGAGGGGCTTTTTTGGTATCCTCTGTTCAGCTATCCCCATTTGGCAAAAAGAGGTTCTCCATTCGGCTGGCACCATTCGATTCTACAGCTACTTATAACCCTCTATTGGATTACCTCATATTCCATTACCTCCATTCTAATTGGGCATAACACCATTCCAACGTGGCCGAAACTTCCGTTCGGTCGACAAGGGTTCCATTCGGCACTTAATCTCCTTCCGTTCCACACAAGGGTTCTATTCCATTCAGGCCATTGTTTCGGCACTGCCACAGACAAACCTAGGGAGTGGGAGGGGGGGCTGCCTTGCCAAAATTTTTAAAAAAACTCACTACTATAGTAGTATTAGTTCAAAATACTTCAAGATTATATAGATTTGCCCCTCTAAATTTTTTTTGAAAATTTAATATATGCTCTCCTAAGAACTTATAAGAATAATTCGCCCATCTTAAATTAAAATCTTGCATCCATACCTGAGCGCTACAGACGGAGTTGCCTATTTATTAGAAAAGGGCTTCCCGTTACAAGGGTGGTGAGGAGCTCGGCAAGCAACCTATCGGGTCTTCAAAGAATACTTTTGGGGGTGGATTTGGTACTCGCTTTGAGCTTCTGGTGCAAGAGTAAACCCAAGTACGAGGGGCAAACGTTGCACGGATTTGATGGGGCTCGTCTTAATAGTCAGCACCATTTGGCAAGCTTTGTTGCTTTGTGGCTGAGTCGATTCGTACTAGTTGGGCGGTCATCGAATGGCATCAATCCAAAGATATTTTGTTTAGTTGCGGTTTTGGCGAGCAAGTGTCATGTGCCTTTAGCTCCTTTATTTCTCGGCGCCCTCTATCGGCAGCTTGACTCGATCGATCAAGGCTTGTATAAAGAGCTCGTTTGGGTGATATGACGTGCCCACCTTTTATTCCCCACAACTGGCCACTTTATGCTCCCATAGTCATCAACGACATGGAGCTACAAAGGGGATTCATAAACGGTAGAGCTTCACTTAACATCATGCCTCTTAAAGTAATGAAAGCTTTGGGAATCTCTTCTGAACACCTCGTCGGAGAAACAATTAAAGTGACGGGATTCGATAGCAAGGGACAACAAACATTGGGATACGTCAAGATAGACCGCATCGTGGAGCCCATCCGCTCCGCCACCAAGTTCCCTGTCATCAACGCCGACGCCACTTATCATATTCTTCTTGGCTAAGCATGGCTTCACAGGTACGCAGCAATACTCTCCACATATCACCAATGTGTCAAAGCTACATTCAACAGTGAGATTGTCGCCATAGTGGGGTCGCAATGACCATTCATGGTAGAGGAGTACCACCTCGCAAATGCCTTGTTTTATGATGGCTGCAATGAAGAGGCAACACCAACTCCCATTCGTGGCACCTCCCCCTCCCTATCCCATCGAAGGCACCAACAACAAGGCGTCTAAATCCAGACTAGTTGTCAGTTATAAGCGAGTGGATGGCAAAATGGTTTATAAGTTGTAGTAGTTCACGGAAGCGCCATGTCAACAACCTAACCAGAAACCTCCGAAAACATGTGTGCACAATGAATCAACATCAATCCCTAGTGAAGAACCATCATATTTCAATCTTTCTTCATTGGCAATCAAGGCACCACACACCAAACCCCGGAAGAAGAGGACAAGGAAAATCAAGAAGAAAACCTTTGATCGTGCCCCATCCCCTCCAGAACCAGAGAATCAAAGGCAAACCACCTTGCGATAGATCCAACCAGCACCAAAATGCTTACAAGACGAGCCAAGGCCACAGAAACAAAAGCTTGAGGAGGTCAACCTACAACAGGGAAGCGACACAGCTCGTCCAATATTCATTTGTAAAGATCCACCAGAACGCAGGTGAGCCCCACTTTCACTCACCACTCAATACATCAATGTCTTTGCTTGGAACTATGCAAAAATGCCTGGTTTAGACCCTTATGTTACCATTCATCGCCTCAATGTCCTCCCGTCGGCACAAACGGTACAGCAAGGCGTTCGATTCTACAAGCCGAAATTCGAAATGAAAATCAAAGATGAAATCGTCAAACTACTAGAGGCAGGTTTTGTTAAGAATAATAGAAAGCCGTACCAAACTAGTAGGCGAATAATCTTATTTATATTAAACACAAAGGAACACCATAACATCCATATACCAACACACACATAATTATAATTATAATAAGCTAAACTACCACTAATAATAACAATAATAAGAATAAATAAGCTACTACTAACACCCCCCTCAAGCTGGAGCATATAAATCAACTATGTCCAGCTTGTTACACAAATACGAGACGCGTAGACCCGCTAATGCTTTGGTAAAAATATCTGCCACTTGTTCACTTGTAGGAATAGACCCAAATATAATAACTCCTTTATGATATTCGTCACAAACAAAATGACAATCAACTTCAATATATTTTGTCCTCTTATGAAATACTGGGTTTGTAGCAATATAAATAGCAGATGTATTATCAACCCAGAGTTTGGCAGAACCACTGAGAGGGAAGTGTAATTCTGTCAAAAACTGCTGAAGCCACATAATCTCTACAGTTGCTAATGCCATAACTCGGTACTCTATCTCAGCACTAGATCGAGAGACAACATTCTGCTTCTTACTCTTCCAGAAAACCAAGTTGCCACCAACAAAAACAGAATAACCAGACGTGAATCTCCTGTCAAATGTGCATCTAGCCCAATCAGCATTCGAGTATCATTCCATTCTCATATGTCCATGATCAGAAAATTAGATACCCTTACCCGGATTTTTGTGCAGATACCAAAGAATACGTAACACGGCTTGCCAATAAAGAACACAGAGATCAGATAAGAACTGACTTACTACGCTCACTGGATAAGCAATATCTGGACGAGTCATTGTAGTGAGATAATTAAGCTGGCCCACTGTCCGTCGATATTGCTTAGGGTCGGGTAGAATCGCTCATTCTTTCAGCTCTAGCTTAACAGTAGAATCAATAGGGGAGTCCACTCTTTTAGCATTCATATACCCTGCTCGCTCCAGAATGTCAAGAACACGCTTCCGTTGATAAATGAACACCCCTTCCGTACTCCTAGTTACTTCAATGCCAAGAAAATATTGTAGTTCACCAAGAACTTTCATCTGAAACTTGGTTCCCAAGAATGATTTAAGTGCAACAATCCCTCCACTATCACTGTCAGTAATAACAATGTCATCCACATACACAACAAGTAATACGCAGTCAGTAGAGGTATGGCGAAAGAATACCGTGTGATCCTTTGCAAACTGCCAAAGGCCAAACTCCTGTACAACTGAACTGAAACGGCCAAACCAGGCTCTGAGAGATTGTTTCAGACCATAGAATGAGCGCTTCAAACGACAGACCTAATTAGGGGACTCCCCCTTAGCAACAAAATCGGGTGGTTGCTCCATATAAACCTCTTCCTCTAAATCACCATAAAGAAAGGTATTTTTCACATCAAGTTGAAACAAATGCCACTGATAGGATGTAGCCAAAGACAAGAACAACCGAACTGAAGCCATCTTGGCAACTGGGGAGAAGGTATCAAAATAGTCAAGGCCATATGTCTGAGCATAACCCTTGGTTATTAAACGGGCTTTTAATCTATTAAGAGTGCCATCATAATGAAGTTTGATATTATATACCCACTTACAACCAATGACTGCCTTACCAGGAGGAAGACTCACCAGGTCCCATGTATGATTATTCTCAAAAGCATTCATCTCCTCAAACATAGCCTTGCGCCAACCTGGATTAGAAAGAGCATCTACAACAGAGTAAGGCAAAGAATGCTGATCAAGTGTAGTAATGCCCTGCTGGACAGTGACGGGCAAACCACGATAAGATATAGTATAAACAGGGTGATCTCGACAACTACGATAAGACTTACGTAAAGCAATAGGAGGATCACTTACCTGATCAGGAACCGGATCCAGCTAAGAAGATACTGACTCAAGTAGAGGAGAGGTGGTGGAGCCTGGTGAGGACGGTGATTCTGAGGATGATGATAGCACAGGTGAAGTCGGGGCAACAGGAGAAGAGTCCTCAATAATATCAACTGGAGAACTGGAGGCGGGAGAAGGTGCCACTGGTAACTCAGTGGAGGAAGGATACATTAGAAACCGTGCTAAAGCCGTATCAACGGTGGAGGAAGATGTAGTAGTCAGGCCATAGAATGAATCAGACTCAACAAAAACCACGTCGCGGGAAATTATAAACCGTCTCAACTCCGGACTGTAACACCGATATCCTTTCTGGGTCTTAGGATATCCCATGAAAGCACACTTGAGTGCACAAGCATTGAGCTTGGTCACCTGCGGCCGAGTATCTCTCACATAACAAACACACCCAAAAATCTTTAGTGGCAATGAAAAGGGAATCTGCTGAGGACGTAAAACAGACAATGGTGTGGCACCATGTAGAACAGAGGATGGCAATCTATTAATAAAATAGCATGTTGTCAACACCGCTTCACCCGAGAAGACTTTGGAAACTTTCATCTGGAACATTAGAGCACGTGCAGTTTTCAAAAGATGTCTATTCTTTCTCTCAGCCACGCCATTCTACTGTGGTGTGTCGGGGCATGACGTCTGGTGAATAATCCCATATGTACGCAGATATATACCCAACACTCCACCAATGTACTCACCCCCATTATCACTACGGAGGATCTGTAGAGTTTTGCCAAATTGGGTTTGGATTTCATTACAAAAGGTGGTGAAAACAGTAGATAATTCAGACCGCTGCTTCATAAGATAAATATAAGTAATGTGAGAATAATCATCAACAAACGTTACGAAGTATCGAAATCCAAACAAAGAAGTAACAGGACACGGACCCTAGATATCTGAATAAACTATAAAAAAAAGGTTGATTGTCCTATTATTATATTTGGACACATATGGCACACGCATGTGCTTAGCAAATCGACATGACTCACACTCTAATTGTGTAACCTGACTCAAACTGGGACAAAGTTTCTTCTGGCTGGGCAATGAAGGGTGGCCTAACCGACAGTGTATATCCAAAATCTGAGACGATCTCCCCGAGCATGCAACAACCACAGTTTCATCCATCACATAGAGGCCACCAACCACCCGTCCTCTACTGATAGTATTTCTCGAAACTAGATCCTGAAAGATACAATGAGTAGGAAAAAAATGTTACAGAGCAGTTCATGTCTTTTGTAATCCGACTAACATATAGTAAATTAAACAGATTAACAGGAGTATGTAGAACATCAGAAAGAGTAAGAGATGGAAATAAAGTAGCTACTCCCTGTCCTTTCACCTCCAAAGTTCCATCATTGGCAACAATAACCTCACTGTGTCCAGGAGTCAACTGATAAGACGAAAGAGAGCCTGTGGAATGAGTCATATGTGCAGATGCACCTGAGTCGATCACCCACGATCTGGAAACGGCTATACACACAGTGGGGTTGCCTGCAACTATGACTGAGGGAGCATCAGTTGTGTTCCCAATCCTCATCTGGATAAACTGGTCATATTCCTCATGAGTCATATCTATTGTCCTCCTCTCAAAAGAAGATGATGGAGTATGATACTCTGCCACTGCATTAGTTACAGATGAAGAAGGGCGCCCATGTAGCTTCCAACACGAGCTCTGTAAATGTCCTTACTCTCCACAATAATAACATGACCGGGTGTCACGTCCATCTCTACCTCTGCCTCGTCCGCCATCACGGCCTCTACCTCGGCCTCCATCACCACAACCCCCATCTCGACCTTTGCCTCGACCTCCTCCACGAGATACACTCAGGGCTGTATGATCACCCTGGTCAACAGCGATAATACGAGGCTCTTCACGACTAACTACTCTGCTCATCCTCCTGAAGACCTCAGATAAGGAAGGAATATCATACCCAGCCAAGATCTAGGATCGTGCTGAATCAAGCTGCTGGTTCACTCCAGCGAGAAAACAAACGACCAAGAACTGCATTCGCTGCTCTCTGAAGACCTCATATCGATTGGTAAAAGGTACCAACCGATCATACTCATCGGCTAAAACCTTGAACTCAGTGAAATATTCTGAGAAAGGGCGCTCTCCCTGTTGTACTCTGAAGATACCCTGCATCACATCATATAGTCTGGACAAATCATTAGTTGAGGCAAATGTCTCCTTGAGTATGGTCCACACCTCACGAACAATTGTGGCATTGGCCACCAACACCTCAACGGAAGACTCCATTAAATTCAACAATTTACTTAGTAATCGGGCTTCATCACGCTTCCATCTTTTGTACTCGTCAGTTCCCTTCTTATGAGGATCTTCGAACAAATGATTCTCCTTTTCCATACCTTCAATTGTCAATAATACCTTCTTCTTCCATAACACATATGTTTGCGGTCCAGTCAACTTCGAATCCGCCAATCGTGTGGATGACGAAAACACATCCGTGATTCCTCCTTGTCTATCAGGTCTCACTGGAGAATCCTCAACTCTTGTAGAACTTTCTGTTGACATCACAATAACTCAATGGCAAATCTCAAGGAATCATGAGAAAACAAACTAACAAGCAGAAGAACGCACCCACACCTTTAATCATTCATATATGGACCGCGAATCACACCGTCAACTCATCTCCATAAAAGAAGATATACTGCAGTAGTCCTTAGACCCTCAAACCGTGAATCACACAGTCGCCGAAAAAGTTCCCGATCGCCGGTCTTCGAAAAAGTCACTGGAATAGTTGTCGGCTGCCGGAAAAGTCGCCGAAACAGAAAAAGTCACCGAAAAAGCGACAGAAGGTGAGATCGGTGCTGAGCAAGGACAATCGACGCTTGAAAGTGAGAGAACAGAGGCTGTCGGTGCTGGAAATAGGTAGAACAGGGGTCGTCGGCGCCGGAGAGAGAGAGAGAGAGAGAGAGAGAGTAGAGGTCGCCGGCGCTGAAAAGAGGGAGAAACAGGGTTGCCAGTGCTGGAGAAGGCTATCGGAGGGCTATGAAGGGCGAAAGTGGTCGGTGGTGGTGCTTCGTTGGTCGTCAGTGGCTAGGGAAGGGTCGTCGGGGTTCGAAGGTGGTCGGCGAGTACTGTGGCGAGGGTTTTGGTGGTCAGCGTGGCTGTAGGAGGGAGGCTAGGGTTTCGTGGCTGGTGGCGTGGCTATTGCGTGGCTGGTGACTGCGTCTGTGGTTAGGGTTTGTGGTTGTGGCGTGGCTGTTACTGGAGGGTGGCTGTGGCATGGCTAGTGGCTGTGGCTGGAGGAGGGAGGCTAGGGTTAGGGTTTCGTGGAGGTTTCGTGGAGGCTAGGGTTTTACGATGGCTCTGATACCATGTTAAGAATAATAAAAAACCGTACCAAACTGATACGCAAACAATCTTATTTATATTAAACGCAAAGGAACACCGTAACATCCATATACCCACACACACATAATTATAATTATAATAAGCTAAGCTACCACAAATAATAACAATAATAAGAATAAATAAGCTACTACTAACAGGTTTTATCCAAGCGATTCAACGCCCTGCCTGGCTGTCCAGTATTGCACCAGTAATAAAAAAGAATGGGCAACTGCGAGAGTGTGTTGATTTTCGAGACTTAAACAAATCGTGCCCTAAAGACGAATTCATGTTGCCCAGCATTGATACTTTCATAGATTCGATGGTCAAACATCACATGTTTTCTTTCATGGACAGTTTCAGTGGTTATAATCAGATCGAAATGTCCTCGAAAGACGCACAAAAAATAACATTCCACACCCCCATAGGAAATTTCTTCTACATCGTAATGCCGTTTGGACTAAAAAATGCTGGAGCTACTTAACAACGGGCCATGACCGCAATATTCCTCAACATGGTACACAAAATCTTAGAATGCTACATTGATGATGTGGTCGTCAAATCCAAGGACGAAGATGCCCACCTCCAAGACCTCCAACAAGTCTTTGAAGGGTGTAAGTGCTACAGATTGTGGATGAGCCATTTGAAGTGCGCCTTTGGAGTCACATCCAGAAAGTGCCTCAGGTGCATTGTACACGGGCATAGAATTGACCCAGACCCCGCCAAGCGCAAATAACAACTAAAATTTTTTCTTGGCAGGCCCTCGTACCTGCACTGCTTCATCCCCGCCATAGCAGAGATCACTCAACCTTTCAGCATCCTATTAAAGAAAGGCACAAAGTTCAAGTGGAAGAAAGAACATAAACAAGCATTCCATAACATCAAGTTAGCTCTAATGTCCCCCCTCACCATGATGACACCTCAACAAGGCAAACCTCTTCTCCTCTACATCACCTCCACACCAAGATCCGTTGGCGCACTACTAGAGCAAGAGATAGACGGAATTGAACATCCAATATATTACATCAGGAGTAATACAAGGGGCTGAATCTAGATATCCACCAATTGAGCATCATTGCTTGGCATTGGTCTTCGCAGTCTAAAAACTACGACACTATCTCATGTCTTTTACTATCCGTCTTATAACAAAATGTGACCATATCCTCGTCTTGCCATGAGGTTGCTAGCTCTCGCCTCCTTTCACCTCCGGTGACTCTTAAGCTTAGTCGAGTGCCTTTATTCTCTCAGACCACACGTTCGTCCTTACATTGTCAACAAAAGCCAAGTAAATACTAGGAAATTTGAGAAAATAAAGGTAATAAAGTGAAAGATAAAATGAAATTGTAAGCGAAGAATGCTGTGCCAACCATAAAAAGAAAATTGATGACAATGATCAAGTGGAAACCATGAATTCTTCCCTATTTATTCGATCAGAAGATCTTAAAAGTCCAGCACAAGGATAAAGGAGCTTACCTGACCACTTGTTGGCTCATAAAGACGAAGCAGAAGATTTACAAGAGAGCTTTTTCCACTACCACTAAGACCAACCTAAGCAAGATCATAATGGAATTCAATTTACTTGTTGGTCATTATGGGATAAACAACATCAATAAAGAGAAATGCTTTCTTACAATTGCAACCACTTCATTAGGATGCACCAAGATGTTTACATGTTTTAGTACAGGTACCTGTTCAAAGGGCCAAAATATCAATTCATATGGTACATTGTACAAGCTAATTCAACCACATAGTCTGTTTTGGGGGAAAAACAAAAAAGGCAACATTAGTGCAAGATGGTCTTACCAATATGGACTATAGATACCATGAAATACCACAACATCCTTATAAATTATACAAGAAGATAGTATGCTATTGTTTGTCCCAGAAGCTTTGCAAGTACGCGCATTGCAACATTAGTAAATGTAATGCAATGGAAGACAAAATCCTTGATGAGGAAAAAGTGAGAATAATCAGTTTTGACATAAAAATTCATCTAGACATTTCTATAATGATATATCATTTCAAAGTGTATTTCATGCCTTTCCAGTTGCATGAAATGATATGCTCATGGCAAGATTTTTGCTTGTAGATCTGGTTTCATTCACAAATATGCATAAAGGTATAACTGGACATATTAAACCCAGTGTCACCTGCAGCTCAGATTCCTGTGGTACACGGGAAGGGAATGGTTACCAGTCACCATTGACCCTGAAATGAGGGACAATAGAGGTAGCCTTGTATGGCTTCACTAGAATGCACAGTTATCGGTTATAGTGTAGTAAGGACTAAGGAGGTTGCCAGTGCAAGTTCAATTCCTTCATTTAATAGAAATGATGAAGCAAGCAAGCCCACAAAAACATAAACTTCCTTTCAACTTTCAGAAACAAGTTTAGCTGTAGGTGGAGCCACACTGAATATCCTGCTTTGTATATTTTTCTTCAAGTTTGAGTATTCATGTTGTTTATTAGTTAATGCTATATTTTGACAAACCGTGGGGGGATTCACAGATGAAACATCTTGTACAACACAGGCTTAGTATTAGATGTTAATGCATCCAATTTATGCCAGCCAAAACCAAAAGGAAAGAAAGAATGCAAAAGTGATGCAAATTATAAATAGACCAAAAGATAGAGACTTGCGTTCACTTTAAGTAACAACCTTCCAAGCCCTCTTAAACTAGCCATTAAGCTAATTCCTCATTTGAACCAAGTTTGGCAATGTTGTTAAGGGCGTGTCTGTGTCTAAGTATCCAAGGATGAGCAGACACACCTAGCATTCATCTTTCTCAATATTCTTCATTTCTTTCCTAGGTAAAATACACTTGTCATATGTATGTCAGAAAAATGCACTTTAAAGCAATCTTCTTTTCTAGTTTACGTTGCTCTTTGATATGTGCATCCTTTTGAAGCACCTAGAGTGTTACAGTCTTACTTTTCTGTATTACGGATATTTTTGTCATTGTGTCGTATATTCATTTAATATAAATAGGTGTCAGAGAGATGGGACTAATTAAGTTCCTAATAACTTAATCTCCTCTCCTCATCTTCTCTCATTTTTTTCTCCAAAAACCCTAAAATAACTTTTTTTTACACTTCACTTGATATCAGAGCTTCGATCAACCCTAGAAGTGTTCTTATAATTCTAAAATACACAATGAGGTAAAAACGGCGTGTTGACATCATCTTCCATTCGATGACGCCAGCATGACGCCGCCAATTGCACGAACATTGATGGTCGCCTACTACATGGTTGGGTTTGTCTACCTTTTCGAAACCCTAGCTTCGATCTGAAGTCGCAACACTTGTGAAGCCTTAAATCTACTCAAAGCCTTGAACTCCTCCACTTTTTCGAAACCCTAGCTCAGATTTGAAGTCACAACCAGCCCTCTGTATGTTTCGATCATCCAGATTGACCCTATTGGGGCCGAATCTACTCCATTAGTGTCGAAACATTATGTTTGTTCCGATTTATGCTTGATTTGGTGGTATTCATCCAGATTGGTTGTCGCTTTGTCACTTTCCTCAGTCAGCGATCCATTTGGTTGCGATTTCTAGTTCGCACGACGTTGGTTCGAGATTTCTGGTTGCGATTTTTGGTTCGCCCAATCTTGGTTTGCGACCTCCACTATAGTTTCGCGATTTCTGGTTCGCGCGACCTTTGTTCACAACCTCTAGTCCAGCTCACGACCTCAGTCGGCGACCCCTATGCATCGTTCGTCCTTTTTTTGGCTTGCTTCTGGTTCTTGCTCGAGATTTGGTTTTTGTGCCCCTATTTTGTGATTATCTTCTTCTGTTTGAATGACGTTCCGGTTCGTGGTCCAGATCTGGTCGCTCTGGGTTCCTTCGAATTTGGTTAAGCTTCTCTTGGATTTCAACTACTGGTTCTTCATAAAGGGATCAATAGCCATAGATGAGACAAACCCTTTTGATTTCAAAGATGATGATTTACCCCGTTGTATTACTTCTAAACGTTTGAATAGACTGAATTATTTGGCTTGGGATCATGTGTTTAAAGTTTTTCTAAAAGGAAAAAGACGATTGAATTTATTACCGATCTTCCCCGACAACTGGTAATTCTAAACTAGTGGATTGAGAAAGGACAGATTCAATCGTTATGGGATGGTTATAACATAGTTTGGAGCCCCGTATTGCCACTACTGTTGAATTTTGTGATATGTCCAAAAAGACTTAGGATTCACTTGCTAACTCATTCTCTACACAGAGTAACGTTTGTCGAGTATATGAACTGTATGAACAAATTTTCAACACTAAACAATCTAGCAAGCTTTTGGCTGAATATTATAGTAGTTTGAAGAGTTTGTACGATCAACTGTTGCAGGCTTACAGTATCGCCCTCTCACTACGGACATAGTGCAACAGCAATGCCATTAGGAGGATTTTATGGTGGCCTCTCTTTTTTCTAGTTTGGACTCTGATTTGCGGGGGTTCAAAGATCAAATCCTTACTAGTGAGAATTTACCTACTACTGCTAATGCATATTCTCAACTCTTACGTTCGTCCTTAGGCCGCTCGTCCACCGTGCCGCGTCCTCCTTTCCTTAGTTCCAAAGTTTCCGCTTTAGTCTCCACTGACAGTAGTCATAGTAACAATCAGGGTGATCGCAGCAGTCATTTATCTAAGGGTAGCTCACGTGTTGGTGATCGTTCTGGCAACCAGGGTAATCAGAAGTGTGATCATTGTAATGGCATTAATCATATAGAACCATACTGTTGGAAAAAATATGATAAGTCCAGTTACGCTCATCATGTCACTGAAGGGACTCTCCAGTCCCCGTAGCCTATCTCCTCCAACAGCACGGATGCATCTTCATCTAGTTCTCATGAAACCCTCACTAACCAACTTAGTGAGTTGGTTCAGACTTTACGCACTGCGTATCCTTCCACTTCTACTACTACTTTAGCAAACTCAGGTACCATTGCATGTGCTGCTGTTTCTTCTCCCACATGGGGCATAGATTCTGGTGCCAATTCTCATATATCTGGTAATTCATCCTTGTTTTCTAATTTGACTCATGTTGGATAGCTTGATATACATTGTTGGGCCAATTTCCTAACAGTTTAAGCTTTTAGGATAATTAGTGACTTAATATGGTATCAAAACTCTAGCTCCATGAGGTCTTGAGTTCAAGCCTCGTTATGTATTTTCCTATTATATTCGTTATTGTGCACTCTGTGTGTTAGAGCACCTGTTTAGTTTGTTCACCTCTCCACGTGCGAGACAGGGCGCACATGAGAAGTGTTTGATTGTTTGGTATACATTATTGGGCCCATTTCCTAACAGTTTAAGTTTTTGGGACAATTGGTGACTTGACAGCTCCCATTCACCATCATATTGTCTTAGATGATGGCTCGTCTCGTCCAGTTAATGGGCGGGGTGTACTTCATCCCACCTCGTCTTTGGCTTTATCTTTGAGTCTTTTTGTTCCTAATTTTCCTTTTAATTTTCTATTTATTAGTCAATTAACTAAAACCTTGAATTGTTCCATAACCTTTTCTCATTCTTCTTGTGTGTTTCAAGACCTTAAGACTCAGAAGATTATTGATTCGGGACATGAGAGAAATGACCTGTACTACCTGGATACTGCACCATCGTCTCGTTCCCCTGCGTCTGCATTGAGTGCTTCTGTCTCTCTACTTCAGTGGCATCTTCCCCTCGGTCATCTCTCATTGGTCAAATTGAATGCTCCGTCTTTGCCTTTCATGTCTAGTTTAGAATGTGATGCCTGTCAGTTCAACATGCATCATCATAGTTCGTTTCCTCGTAATAGTTATAGTCGTGCATCTAAGTCTTTTAATGTAGTCCACACAGACATTTGCGGTCCCTCTCGAACTCCTACGATTAATGGATATTCGTATTTTGTTATTTTTGTCAATGATTTTTCGCGTATGACTTAACTTTTTCTGATAAAAAATTAATCTGAGTTATCTTATACCTATGAAGCACGGATATGGATACGATACGGATACAGCAAAATTGAAAAAAGTATAATACGAATACAGATACTGCTAGGATACGTTTGTAAATTTTATATACATTAATATATATTTATATTTAGTATTATATTATTCATAAAATCAAGTTAAATGCAAGAATGAATTCATGATAGATTAACAATAAAACCAAAATATTAACTAAATTGTTTCTTTTAGACATCCAACTCATGAAAAAAGAAAATTTAGTTTTAAACATAACAAAACATTTATCTTAAACTAAGAATTATCGCTCTTCACTATTCAGTCTTCAGTAATATCAACTTTAGCTCGACCCCCTTTAGTAATATAATTTTATTGGGTACTTTTCACCTAAGTCTTACTTTTATAAGTTCTTTATACATAGGTCCCATTCAAAATTTTGTTTTCAACGCAGTCCTATTTTCAAATAAGATTCCCACTTTACCCCTGCTTCTCAATTGCTTCTTATTAGACAATAACAAAATGGTAATATTCCCATAGGTCACCCGCCACGGCCACCGACCAACCGCCGCCGTCCCAGTGCGCCATCACCTCCGGCGACCCCACCGGCGCTGTCACCGGCCACCGCCGTCTCACATTCGGCGCTCTCCGTCCCTCTCTCCGTCTCTCTCTCTCTCTCGTTTCCACCAGCAGAGGGGGATATGAAGTTCGTAGAGAAAGTGGGACTTAGATCTAATGAACAAACAACCAGATCTGAGACAAACAGAGACTGCCGCCCTCGCCGTCATAGTCGCCGTCGCCTCTCGCACTCGCCGTCGTCGCAGGATGAGAATGAGAACGAGAATATTCACATTCGCCATCGTCGCAGAATGAGAATGAAAATATTCGCACTCGCCTCTTGCACTCGTCGTCGTCGTCGCAGAATGAGAATATTCACAATGGTCGCAGAATGAGAATATTCGCCTCTCGCCTCTCGCCTCTCGCACTCGACGAACGGCAGCACGGCCAGGGACGACGACACAGCTGGTCTTGGCCCACTTGCTCCGCCCTTCCTCGTCGAAAAACCTCATGCCGTCAGTTTAGACGTCGCTCAAGAGGACCGCTTCAGATCTCGCAAAGGCCGTTGAGACGTTCATGGGCATTTCGACCAGATCTGGAGATCTGAAGAGCGACGGCGAGGCGACCGTGGGGGCGATGGCGACAGCGAGGAGAGAGTGGCAACGGGCAGTGAGGGGCGGCGGCGAAGGATGAAACAAAATGAGAAGCTCTGTTTATGGAAAGCAATATTTCTGCTTTAGACCGAATTCTTCTTCTTTAAAGGGCAAAACAGTCCTTATTGACAAAAAAATTTAAAAACAGGACCTGGATAAATATTTAATTTGTCATAGGACTTTAATCTAAACAATTTCTAAAAATAGGACTCATGACCAATTAACTCAATTTTATTTATAAGAAGCATTCTCTATACTTAAAAAAATTACTTACCAATTCGGGGTTAAGTGTTAGTGCTACTGTAGCACTGTGTACTGCACAGTGCACACGCACAGCTTTAAGTTTTTAAGTTTTTATTCTAAACTAAAGTCTTTTAACTTTTTAAGAGAGAGAGAAAGAGAGATGAGAACGAGACAGAGAGAAAACACAGAAAACCAAGAAGAACGACAGCAAGTCGGCAACGAAAGATGAGAAGTCAAGAAGAACACAGAAGGAGGAGAAACAAAGCAAGAATCAACTGTCGACTGACCTGTAAAGCTTCAATCAACTTCTGGTTCTGGATTGTCGATTTCTAGGGTTGCTCGATCACGATCGACACTAAACTTCAATCCAATGCAGCTTCAATGTCGACTGCTAGGGTTCGATTGAACACCGTTGGGGCTCGATTGGACACCGAAGAGCTCGATTGAAAATTGAAATTGAACTCTGCGAGACTGCGACAATGCGACTCTTTCGGTATTCCTTTTAATTACTTTGCAATTTTACCTTTGACGATAATGTTGTGTGAGTTTGAAAAGCCTTCTTATGATCTTTGCCTTTAGGGATTTAACTTTTACCGCACGGTCTTTTGAGATTTTAAAAATTTTCTCATTTTGCAGTATCCCAAACGTATCCCGACGTATCCCAAACGTATCCGAGACGTATCCAAAATTGAAAAAATAAAAAATAATTTCTAGATACTTTCCAGCTTTAACCTATATGCTCCAGCTTAAGAGAGAGTGTTACAGTCTTACTTTTCTGTATTAAGGATATTTTTGTCATTGTGTCGTATATTCATTTAGTATAAATAGGTGTCAGGAAGAGAGAACTGATTAAGTTCCTAATACCCTAATTTCTTCTCCTCATCTTCTCTCTTTTCTTTCTCCAAAAACCCTAAAACTACTTTCTTTACACTTTCACTTGGGGAATATAAAGAAAATGATAGGGAAGTTTTATGTACAGTTCAAAGTGAACTTCGTGATTCTAGACAGGCTTACTAGGTGCACGTACAACCAAAAATGCACTTTACGGAGCCAAAATAGCATCAGGTTATTCTGAACTTATTAATGCATGAACCAATAGGAGTTTCCAATAGCAAAAATGTTGAAGCCCAAATGCTATTCTAGTGTGTTGAAGATAAAGCGTTGATGGCTAAAAAATGTACCGTTGATCTTGAAGGATAATAAAAGGATGTATTCACAAACTCGATATGCCCCATCAGCCTTTGCAACTTTAGTCCTGCAACATGTTGATATCCGACACCCAATTTAGTAAACAGACATAATTGGAATTCAAACAGTGCAAGAAAAGGAATGCGAAAAAAAGTAAAAAGAAAGTGATATCTCTTCTGAGCAAATGACCCTACAAATAAGAAATGCTAAGTGGCATAACGAAAAACAAGGTCTTAGCAACAATAACAATCATACAAATTAATGCAGTTCTAAAGGTGAATTTTGATGGTTGAGCTTTAGGACCACATTTTGAGGTCTTCAACCTTGAATAAGCATTCCATTGCCTACCAATCCATTCTCATTCTATTCCAAGTTCTCCTCAAAATATCATGAACAGATCCCTTGCCTACTAATGCAAAAGCCAATCTCCAGAACACTAGACGGGTGTCTACGATGATATTGTTCGAGAACAGAGACTACTAGTTTGTAAGCGAAGCACAATGGCATCCATGAAGCCTTCTCAGATCTTTCTATAGCCTTTTTACACATACACACCTGCACACACACACGCTCATGCAAAACAAAAAGATGATAGACTTCTTTTGTGATTTATATTACAGAAGAGAATATATTAAACGGTGACGGATTACTTCAATTCAATTGGAAATCAGGAAACAGGCAGGAAGTAAACAATTATGTAAATATAATGAGCACAGGATTCGAGACACTAAAAACATCCCTTCCAAGTAATGCAAAAATAGCTATACACCATCAATAATTCCAGAACTTCAATACTTTAGGAAGTTCAGAAAGTGCTTGCCTCGAGCTTGGAACTGTTCACTGGGTAAAAGATCCATCAACTGGAAGACTTTTTCACTTGCCCCAACAGACTGCATCAAGGATGACAAACTGTCCCCCACCCACCATGTTGAAAAGATGAGCCATTCGCTATACAATATGAACTTTGTCAATTGCTCCGCTGTTATTTGACCACGCAGAATAGACATTCCTCCAATCAGCACAGCAATGATCTATAAAATTAAATATGCAAAATAAGGTAGAAGTTAAACTTCTGAATCATAACGAAGAATCCCGCTCTGATTTTCTCGAGGATATACATCGAAACATTTGATTTAAGAGTGGCGTGTCATCTGTAAATGACTTCAACAGTTTCCAACTGCAATAAAGAAAACCTCGTACGTAAAATCCTATAGAACTCTTTTTTTAAAAGAAGAAAAACTTCGACAATTTCTGAATTGATTGCGGTAAAAATTGTGGGCAAAGTAAACCAGCCTTTTCTTTCATGAAACCATGAAATAGACCAAAAAAAAATTTGTGTATTCGATTTTATTGAAATGGTAAGAGCATATCCTTGTGTAAAAAATCAAGGATAAAGCCATCAAAGGAAAGCCACCCATATACAAAAGAAAATCAAAAGGTCCAGAAAAACCTATCCTCTGTCATATTTTTCAAAAAGCTCAACAAAAACCTATAACTTGATCTAGAGACAGATTAACAATACCTGATTCCCAACTGCACAAGAAACTAACAAGTGTGCATCAAAAGAATTACGGTTATGCCCCACCCAAATAATCCATATAATGCATTAAGGAATCAACTACCAAAGCTTCTTCCTCCTTTTCCCTACTCTCACACCACCCAATTTGTGTAGGAGCTTGATCACACCAGAAGGGAAATTCCAACGAATCCAACCCACCCGAGACCTTGCAAGGACCGAAGTCCACAGCTCCTACGCCACATTGCAATGTGTGAAAAGATGGTTCACTGATTCACCATCTTGCTTGCACATTGTTTGTCAAATAGATCTGAGGGTTAAGGTGTTGATGAAGTAGTACCAACGTATGGAACCAACCAAGGAGTAAAACCGATCAGAGAAAAGAAAAGATCCAAGCAAGCTTAGCTAAGAAAGGAGAGAAAGGGGATTTTTCTCATAACTCAAGTACCATATAGAGAAGACGAAGTGATCTATTTCTTCTGTCTGCCTTACCTAATGAAATAGATGTACCTTGCCCTATTTATACATACGAAAAGGAGTGACGAGGTATGTAATGATTGTAAAAAAAAAAAAATTACTCGCTTCTAAATTTAAAAAAAAATTATATTTTGATAAGGGTATTTGGTAATTTTATATTTTTTAGGTGTCTTGGGACATCATGAGAGAAGATGGTTAAAATAATAATAATGATGATATTTTGTTTGCATTTTTTTATGAAATAAAATATATATACCAAAAATAAATTAATACTATAATAATAATCACATCAAAGTTGAATATAAAGTAGAGAAAAAACAAAAGAATGGTAGTGAAAAAAAATCTCTTTGTGCATCGATCGGACGATAAACGAAGCCCGTTCACCACAAAATTTTAGGCATGTTTTCTCGGTACGTAGTTATTGGCATTCAGCGGCGTCGATTGTTGATAGGCTAAATCTAAACTTTGTTTAGTTTATTAAGTGACTTTTTAGGATAAAAAATAGTTTACTTCTATATTTTTTTATGCACAAATTTTAATTTTAAGTTTATTTTAATTCAATAATAATCCTAAAATATTGATATAGAATGGGTGTTAAAAAATAAGTTTAAGTAATTATTGTGATAAATTTTAATTAAATATATTCCATAAAAATAATGATTGTAAAGTAAAAAGAAAAAAAGAAAAAAGGAGGAAGGCCAGCTCTTGCGCCTCCCCCCTATCTTTTCCTTCTTTTATTTTCCTTCCCTTCTTTTCTTCACAGTGCTGCCCCAGCCCCCAATTCCCCATTCCCTGTGCTCACGCCGCTGCCGCCCCTCCTTTCTCTTTTCTTCCGCTCGCTTTCTTCTATTTTCTTTCACGTTGTTGCTGCGCTTTCTCCCCATAACAGCATAAACGGTATTTTTTCGCCATCTCTCTTCTTCCATGGAAGTTCATGAAAATCTATATTTATTTACTTTTTTTGCCAAAAATTATTCCATAGAATCTTAAATTTTAATTGTTATATCTCGTTTGTAAGTGTTTTAAAGTGATTAAATTAGTTTATTGGAACTCTAAGATCTCTATATTATTTTCCACCATTGTTGAACCTTGAAACTTCTTTTTAGGGTTTTCTAAACTACTCTCTTTCAAGCCATCATAGGTAAGGGTTTTACTTATTTTTAGTTTACAAATGAGATATATAATTGTGGTTAATATTTTCGTGGTTGTTGAATTGTTGTTTTTGCATAAAATTGAATTACTTAAACTTAAATTTCTTAAAATTGAATGAATAAATTGGGTTTCTTATTTTAAATTATATTGTAGTGTTTTTCTTTTAAAAAAAATTATTAGTAACTAATTAAATGTATTAAGTTTTGAAAAATTTAAGTTAACCTTGTTATTTATTTTCTTTTAGCTTAAATTTTGAATTAAAAAAATGCTATCTTAAGAGGGATGATCTCTTTAACATTTTATGCCTTAGACTTTAATAATAATAATAATAATAATAATAATAATAATAATAATAATAAATGTGTGAATGAATAAATGCCTTAGAATGCATTTAAAGGTGTGAAATCTCATATATGTTATTTTTCTTGAAATATATAGTTGGATGCAAAAAGTTTGAATTAAGTATATTCTTGGTTTGAATATCTTGAATTGGTGAAAAAGATAAGTCTTATTTTTTTTAAAGTATAAGACACTTAATGAAAAGTGGAATAATTTTCAGAATGGCTTTGAAAAATTTGTGGTTGATACCTACGTATTAAGTTAGACGGTTTGATTTATGAGTTTTAAACTTCTAGGCTTACTGCGTAGGTGGGTTCCTATATTCGAGAGGTTAGCACCTCGAAAGTATGATTATCACGGCTCACTAGGGCATAGGAGTGTCTAGATGAGGTCGGTGATTGTGCACTGCTACTAGGGCGCATAGGCCTATGGTAAGAGATGGTTGTCTACTCTCTTAGGCGTATCATACAACTCATGGGCGGTTATTTGTATTGATTAAAAGTTTAACGAAATAAAACTCAAAATTTTTAAAGGTTTGTAGATCTAATGAGATGAGACTTTATATACTTTCACTTTATTTTTATTTCATTTGGCATATATCATATCTATTCTTTCATACCTACATTTGTTAGCTATTAATAAATATTAGCCCCTCTAATTTGTTCATGTGTTTAGATATTCCAAGTAATGATGTACCTCATGATTGATTTTATTTCTAGAGCTTCTTCTGAGAACCATTTAAATGTTATTTATGTAGTCACGGTGGTGGTGGGTGACCTTTTTTTCTATTTTTTTGTGTAGGCCATAAGGCAATCCTTTTTTTGTGGTTCGTAACGGTAGTTTGGATTAACGTACTTAAAAGATTTATTTTGGTATCTAGGTATATTTGTTTATGTTTTTTATTTAAACTGAAGGTTTTAAATATATGCATGAGAAGTTCGAATATATAATCTATATTATTGAGTTGAGGACTTGTTATTGGGATCCAGGCTGAGCCAACGTTTATAGTCTTCCTGTTTTTATTATAGGCTATTGTGGAGACGGTTATACTGTTGGATTATCTGAGAAACAAAGAAAACTCTGCCAAATTTTTAAAAAAAATTATTGTTTAGAATATTTTTTAAAAGGTTGGGGCATGACAAAGTATGCACCTCACTCGTAATGGTCCACACATCCTCATCACGTCGTCAGAGAATAAGTAGGCTACGATTGTTATGTAATTACATGCACATACTATAGAACTCAGCATTGTGGTCCCCCCTTTCTAACTAACTTGGCCTACTGCACCATACGATCCATACCGTTGTATAGTGCTTGACAACACTTTGGATCTCCAGCCCACAGACCACAAGAATCTGACTCCCCCAGTGGTAGAAAGTTAGGACACAGTCTCTGCCTCTTAAGCCAAATCCCCTGTCGATACCTACCAGTTCACTCTCGCAATGATCCTTATAAATATTTCTCACAGGATCACAGCATAAGGCACTTTGGATTCCTTTTCTACATTCAGTCCCCTTGTGCGTATACATTTACAGGGAGTTGTACACAATCTCTTCGACTCCTTTCTCTGAAGGAAACTACTTGCGTGAGTCCCACATGGACCCAACTCACATGGATCCTTGGCGTGTGGGCATCCTTTCATCCTTAGTCTGTTCGCCTACTAAGTGCGCCAGAATCCTCGTACTGCTGACACAAACTCTTCGCATGTTCTCTGATAGCAATAAATACCACAATAGCTCCAATTCTATCACTTTTTTTTTGTTCTTTCCTCTCATCCTCTATTTCTTTGTTTTTCTCTCCTTTGTTTCAATGGGGAGAGTTCAAGGTATATCTCCTAACTTCCTCATAATCATGGTGGCCGTCGTGGCTAGCACCTACGTCCTCCTAGTGTTCTTGTAGACAAAGATGGATGCCTGCTTCTCCACTATAAAGGTTCTGCACCACCTGAGCTTCCTCCACCGTACAAATGGCAGTGTGGCCCTTTTGGAGATAACAACTTCTTTTAGGAAGCTGAAAAGGAGTTTAGGTCTCGAAAGGATGGTCCTAGTACTACTGTTCTAGTTGAGAGCGAGCCTGAGAATGTGGAGCACATTGACCCTCGTTCGATTTTCAGATTCCGTGTTAAACTGGGGGAACTTCAGACTATGCTTTGTTACTTTTGAAGGGGGGAGGGGGGAGCATTGCCATTACTAATATGGACATCTGGGCAAGCTACGTATTAAAATAGGATCGTTTGATCCTTGAAAAGGCAGAGGTACGGCTGGCCATCCACACTACCAGAGACCTTCCACTACAGAGGGGCAAACATCTACTAAGTATTCTTCGGCTGTAGTGGAGCAATAATACCAATACTTTTGTTACGAGTCGGGGGAAATCACCCCTACTTTGGAAGACACCTTGAACATTCTTTAGATTAAACATCCTTAGTGAAATTGACTTCTGTACCCACGAGCTGTCTTGGGAGGAATGGTACACCCTGGAAGCTATAAAACCAGGCTACAACGAGACCTGTGTGTGTGACTCTCGATGGGGCAAAGATGACATTTATGATGCCTACCCTAAAGCTAATTTCAAGAATACTTACACGCGGTGGTTGCGTTATTTCTTTCGAGACTACTCTTCAAAAGACAGGCCCGGAGGTGCTGTAGGAAGACTTATGCATCAACAATTTTTCATCGGTCCTGGTTTCGAGCATATCCTTACTGGATTTCTAGTCTTATGACTCTCTCGTCATATTTTGGAAGGTCCTGTTCAAGATGGCATTAATACCGCAATATTCCGCCTTGCCACCATACTGGCCCACATCCACTCTTTTTATTTAGGTCCACTATGTTTGGGAACCATTTATAAAAAGCTTGACATGCTTAGTACAAATCAGGCACGATCCTTGGGTCGATATGACCTAATGAGTTATCTTAGTAGCACATTCCATCATCTTTTCATTTACAAACGTTTTTCCCGCATTGCACTACAACCACGTGCTTTTTCTAACTATCATAAAGCAAAATTTGAGAAAGATGATGAAAGAAATTTTGTTTTTGATAGTAAAGGCTATAAGATTTTGTGCTTCCGCTCACTAACGCAAACGGATAGATGGAACAAGACCAGGAAACTGAAGAGCCTTATCCTTACCATAGATGTGTAAAAAGAGTTCTACTTGCAGCCTTACATAGAGGACATTTTCGGCATCTCGAAACCCATATGCTATCACACATCAAAAGTTTTCGTACACCCTAATACTCAGGAAGTAATTACCATAATCTGCACTTTGTGGACTTCCATTAGTGCCCTCCTTACTTACTCATAAGAGGACAAGGCCTCTCCTTGGCACGCTATGGCTTACAGTCCCCACCGTGTTGCACAGCAGATGGAGTATCCCCACAGCCTTCTGCAGGTTTATCTTCTGGCATTTTCAACTGAGTAAGCTTTTTGTTGGTACCTTTCTCCAATCAAGCATCCCTATTGATGCAACCAAACGGCCTGATTATCCCTTCCTTGCATTGCCATAGTGTTGCTTCTCCACAATAGGGAGAATTCTGGGTCCGCCAACTTCAATCTTTGGCTTCAAATTGGCTCCAAGGGACCTTGATAAATGTCTGTGGTCCTTTCAATACCTTCTCTTTCCATAATTTCCTCGATTTGAAAGATATTGAAATAAAAGTTGCTGAGCTCTGCGAGGGTTTGACTCTTGACCCAAAACAAAGACACGGAGTCAAAGATTCCAAGGTATACCTCTTCCTTCCATTTTGCTTTACGATACCCTCCTCTTTGTACTTCAACTAAAGGCCATCCCTTTTCTTGCAAGCTATCTCTTATAATGTGTGTTGGTTGAGCGGGGACTCAGAGGACGTTTTGGAGGCTATGGATAAAATGACCTTGGGTATCGTGGAGGAGGCCGAGAAGAAGATGGGTTTACAAGACCTTGACATTATGAAAACGTATGGAAATCTAAGAAAAATGGCGCGGGTTGATTTTTACCACGACATGGACAAAATCGAGGCTGTTATTGAGCGAAGCATGGCCAAGATGAAGAAAATCTCTGGTTAATATGTTGCTCCCACTCTCAAAAAGAAGAAACGTGTTACAGACATAGTTTGCTAGGAACAAAGAGAAAAGAAGAAGATTTAAAACACGGAGTTCTCAGTAGCAGCTAGTCTGTCATGGGCAGTTGAAGGAGAGAAGGATCTGAAGAAGAGCAGTCCCCTTACAGCAGGACTTATAGATAGTGCAGACAAGAACACCGACTTATTGGAGGCTAATGTCATTACCCCAACGGTTGCAAAAAAAAATCCCATGGTTGAACCTGGCATCCAGATTACAGAATCTGACGTAGAGGACAGGATACCCTTGTCACATCGGATGCAAATAGTTGCTGCCTCCATTCTGCCACTCACGGATTCTCCGAATGCCCAAGCACTGGGTCCAACGGGCAAAGTTTCTTCCCCCATCCCCTAGAGATTCTTGAGACAGACTTTGAAGACCTAGAAGCTAAGTTCAACCTTTCTTTTACTACCGTGGCTTCCCTAAATGTCCCGGAGCCAAACTCTGCAGAAGTTCTACCTCCCATCTTGGAGTCTCCTAAAAAGAACTTTGAGGATAAGGGAACCGAGGTCGTTTTTATTCCAACGGGGAGGGCGAGGAGATAACGCAAGTACCTGTCCTTGGGGTGCCCTTCGAGCCCAGTCCTGACCCCTGAGGATAATCTGGTATTGAGTTCATTGCAGACCACTCTGGCCAACCTGATTTTCCTACGACGACGTTGGAAGTTGTAAATGATGAAGAAGGAATGGATAAAAGTGTTGCTGAGATGGCAACCCGCTTTGCTACAGGTTTTGAAGATGTTGAAAGCGGAGAAAGAATAACTCTATTTGCGACAGAGAGTACAAAGAGAAGAATTACACCAAATATTCCCAGGATGGAGAGTTTGGGTTTACCCGAAGAAGTTCTTGAGGCAGCGCCCGCACAGCTTACTGAATTAGCCATTCTCCCTTTGAGCAGTGAACCCTTCGGTCCTGAGTACATCTCAAAGATAACTTGTTAGAATAACTGTAGAGAAGGAAATAACAAAGAGAGGGAAAAATAGAGAGAGGGCTGTCGCGGGGCTGAAAGAATTTATTTATTTTATTTAGACAGAGTTGACCTATTTTATTTAGATTGGATGTTAGACTTAAATTATGGGGTTTTATCTTATTGTGGGATTTAATTGCATTTTCATATTTGCAGATCATGTGTTTAGTCTATAAATATTAGGCATATTATTGTATTGGGTAGCTTTTGACATTGAGAATAATTTCGAATCCATGAGTTCTTGAATTTTTTTCTTTCTTTATTTCCTTTTAATTACTGGTTTATTTAATTGCCGTTCGTATGACATCATTATCTCTCTCACTTGCCTTGACATTGCTTAGGAAATTGCTGTCAGAAAGTGAAGAAAAACATTTCTGAACCAAACCGTCCGGACCAGGCCTAGGGCCATCCGGACGAAGCAAAGTAGTGGCGCGGAACTTCAGCCCTGGTCAAATCTGTCCAGACGGGGCCTCAGGCCGTCCGGATGGAATGCGGCAGAGAGGCCAAAATATTTTAGTTGTCTGGACCGGGCTCAATTCCTTTCAGACAGAATGCGGCGGACAGCAACGCATTTTTAACCCTAATTCTCATGTTTTAGCATTTTATTTAAAGGGATTATTGTACTAAACCCTAGCCATCGAGTGACATATCATTGTAACCCTATTTTCTCTACAGTGAAAACGTGTGTAGTCCGTGGACGTAGGACTAATTGCAGAACCACGTAAATCTTCGTGTCGTATTCTCGTGCTTGATTCTTGTTCGTTTCTTTCTTGTGTGTGATTGTTCGTGTTCATGTGAGTGTTGATTTTCCACAATAATTGCCACTTTGATTTGATAAGGCATGCAGACACTCACTGGGATGTGAGAACTGCAATGACAAGTTTTTGTTGAAATGGATGAATTTATCCTCAAGGAACCAAAAGGCTTACTTTGACAACAGGGATGCTACTGATATTGCACATCACCCAATGTAACAAAACTGGATAAAACGTATCTAACCAGATGACCAGTTTGAAAGAATCTACATGGCAAAGGCTTTTTGTTTTTCACTCTCGATAGCGAAACCAATTTTCAGTATCTCAATCAAAGGGGTAACAGAGAGTGACGTTTAATAACGTCTTGAATAAGCTGGGCATGTTAGTATCCTATCACCGACAAAAAACAGGTGACCAAGTATTCTCATTGTATTCTTGTAAAGGCATAAATATAAAACCATTAATTAAAGAACGAAATACCCCAGTCATTTCCACAATTCTTTCCAACTTCCCTATCATATTCATCCTTTCATAGATATGTAGACAACGATGGACCCTATAGTTGCATATGCATGGTTTTTCCTAGTGCAGTAGAAGATCGGATTGAGTAGGAGGCAGAATCACATTCAAGTGTTGGACAGTCTCCCACAAGTTCCCAACTGAACTTGATCATACCTCAAGCTTAGGATGCTACAATGTGTGTGAAGTTATATCAAGCTACGCCAAGTTATCAAGTTTCAAAAAGCTCAATATAAAGACAAGCAATTCCTATAAATAAATTAAGTGAAAATGAAGTAGAAAATAAACTAATTATCATAAGTAGAGAAAATTTTGACATTTTGACTACTAGAAGGACCTGAATTGAATGATAGAGAGTGTTGAAGCTAAGGTTCCAAAATCCATAAGCAGCGCTTTGCCGCAAGCTAATTTCCGCTAACTTCCCCAGCCAGTGCTTGTACCTATCCACCAAAGCAGGATAAATCTATGTCTGTCACAGGAATTATAAGCTCAAACAGAAATGTGAGTCCTGAGTTCCCCCCGGTGCAGATTATATTTATTTTTTAAAAAAAAGTAGTTCAGGAAGAAGCAATTTTGATAAAGACAAGAACTTTACCAGTAGCACTTTTTACCTGCCAAGTTCTTGTTTCTCAGTTCCATAAACTCGAACGGTTCTCATCAAAGAGTATGTCTCCTGCGCAACCTACAGTGTTGAAGAAAAAAAATTTATTTTAAGATGCTTTAATAATTTAGATATACCTCAAACATGAGTTTTTTTATAGTACTTCATTGGCAGAAGCAGTGTATTCTTGAGTTAGCTTAGCTGCTTTCTTTTGGTACCTATCCAAAAATTTAAAAAATAATAAAAACAGAAGTAATAAGTAACAGCACTGCAAGAAAACTTTGAAGCATAAGGCAAAAGATTCAATCTTTGATAGATTCGCTAGTTCAAAAGGAGGGTTCGGATATACGGGCTGTTCAAAGTACTTGTTTAGAAAGAGCATGAAAAATTAAATTGATTTAGTTATCACTCGGATTACCACCATAGCCTAGTCTATTAGTAACCAAAGAGCAACCATCAGAATGGACTTTATACCGAACGAACTGACTTTGATCTCTTAACATTTTTTTTTCTTGTCCGTGAATTCCTCAATTAGAGGCAGCTCAACATTGCATGAAAGGATCTTTTTTTCCAAAAAACAAAAGAAAAAACAAAAAAAAGCTCTTGCCACTCATCATTTTTAGTTTCTGTTTCTTCACAAATGCAATTACTCGTTAGTGTTCCCCTGCTCCTAGAAACTTAAAATTTTAAAGCATCACATCCAGAAATTTTATAGTTATGTTTCTTTACAAAACAGCAAGTAGGACAGGAACATCTATATACACATGAAGGGAGAACAGTATAAAATCTTACTGGCCGTATAACAGCATAATGGCTGATAGAGTAGAGCATATTGCCAATGTACATAACCCAAGTGGCAATGATAAAATCAACAAGTAAATCAATGCACCTGTCCCCTGAAAAAGGCTAATGAGAATGAGATAATCCAGTTGCAGATGAACTCAAGAATACACTAGTTTAGTTTTAGGTCAGCAAAGCAACCTGCAGAGCATTGCGTAATATCATATTAAGATCATTTCCAATAATACGTGACACTTGCTGACAATCTGCTCCAAGCCTACTAGTCAAATCACCAACTGTTTTGGTGTCAAAAAATGATATATCCTACAAAGGAAGCATTAACAAAACTAATTATTCAGTGCACTAAGAAATCTAAACAAAATAATGTGCTTGCCTTGTAGTATGCACATGGAAACAAAAGAATCTAGGAAACTATGTAATGTGTGCATTTATGTACACTTCAGAACCTGATAGAGAAGAGCGGAATATAAAGTTTCCCTCATCCGCCTGACCTGCATATTATAAAGTAGGATGCTCAGTATCAAAATAATCAGCCCCTCAAAATCATCATACAAGCTTTTAATAAAGTTATATAATTAACAAAAAGTTTGTCTTGCATTCCTGTAAGGAACCCAACCTTTGTACATTTCATTAATTTCATCCACACAGCCGACAATGTTGGAATCATAACAGTATACATGTTGGACACTTCTTGGATAACAAATGACCCAAATAACCCAATAACCTCTCCCAGCCCTACTGTAAGCGGGTGGCACCAGGAGCCTTGTGCATTGAATACAATTTTTTTTTTCATTTTTAACATTGCCAAATGTCAAGTGTCCAGACTCCAGATTCCAGAAGCTTCTCTTTAACCCATACAACCAATAAATGAACAGAATGGCAAGATAGGAAGTCTATGATCTCCAAATCACTCATCCAAATTCCTAATATATATAATGGGCTTGTCTTTAAAAAAAAAGAAAAGAAAAGAAAGAAAAAATTCGAAACATAAAGCCATAACATGTTAACTCACGAGGATCATATTTGCGATGCCAAAGCAGCAACCCCGTAGACCGCTGTAGTACAAATAACAAGAATATAAAATCAGCAGTACATCACAGTTTTCAACAAGATGGGTCAAATTCAAGTTATGGGCTGTGTAAAATTTGATACGAAGCAGTATATTTTAACAATTATCACTTATCAGAAAAGAATAGGATGTTGCTTGAAATTAATGCATTGCATATTATATTGACAGGAAGGAATTTCTCTATTTTGGTCATTAACCTATACTAGCCAAATTTATCCAGCAGCAAACTGGAAAAAAGTTCCTTCACACGTCTAATTCAGGCAAACTTATTAGTTAAGATGATGAGTCGAAAAGAATTACCATATGATTGTTTATATTCCCACATCATGTAATTTTATTTTATTTTTGATAGGTGACCTTAGTTGCATACTCCGCAGCACTACTCCAAATTTTCAGTACAAAACGACCCATTACCAAAAGATCCATTTCAAAGAAGTTCAATATTAGGAGAACTCTTTGATAGTCTAGCTTTATAATCTTTCCCCCGTAAATTCTTTCCCCGTTGAATAAATAGAGCTGTTCTGATAGAAGTTACAACTAAACTATTTTACAATATATGTCGAAAGTAACTGACAGTTAGGATACATTCACTATTGCACATTTGTTGTTTTATTTTCTTAAGATAGCAAAGATAATTTTCTTGGCTTAAGTTATTAGTTGCTGACAGATTATTACTTGATTAGCAGTGTATCTTCAAAGTTGTCAAAGTGCATAAGCAATAAGCAAGTACAAAACCCTAGGTTACCCAAGCAATAGGTTTAGGTAAATGTCATATAATACTTGTCCTACATGCCATCACTTGTGCCACTGTCACTCGAGTTACAAATTAGAATTTAGGCTATGTTTGGATGGCAGGAAAAGGGTAATCAGAATGTCATTCCGAATCTCCATAATTCTTATGTTTGGAATGGATGGGAAAAGAAAAAAAAATCCTAATTACTTATTCAACCAGGAATCACATTCCCAAATCAAATAGGAATTTGAGCCTCACCCTCTCCCGTGAAAATCTTAGATTCCACGGTCAATTAATAAGAAAAATAAATCTTAAACTCAAATAAATTCCATAAAAAAATTACGAGATAAAATTCCTGAATTAATCCAAACATTTGACTATGACTAAATCAGGTATTAAATTACTAGGTATTTGATTCGTAGCAATCACATTCCTATTTCTCCTCATGATTCCTGTCATCCAAGCACGGTCTCAAGACAATTAAAGTGAACAATATAGAACTTTGAAGAGAATTTATCATAAGAAATATTACTCCCAAAAAATATTACAGGCTAACAATTAAAGAATCAATAATATAATGATAGCTATCCGGAAATATTGTTTGCATTCCATTTTCAAGCCACTGAACCAAAAATAAAGAATTATTCTACAATTGACCCACAATGCAGGCACACATAGGCTCAAGCGCATAGACACAAACATAATGACGTTAGGTCTGCATCAGTGTCCAAGATGCAAAAGGATATAAAAAGGACAACTGTAGGAGATTCTGAATGGTCTTCAATATAACAAAGAAAAAGTTCTCCATTTATTTTTGTTTTGTAATTAAGACTTAAGAGTTCCTCATAGTTTAGATACAGAACGTATGTTGCGTACTTTTGTATCACTCCTTAGATATTATTAGCAAAGAACTGGTGCAGAAAAAGAGTCATCCACTATTGTGCATTTCTGAGGAAGGATCCTTGACCATACAAGATTTTAACCTGCAAATTCCTGCAGTGATACACAGTAGAACCAAAAGACGCACATTCTTGTGGAACACCATGATTTCACCACTTTGTGCTGAAAATATTGATGCTGTCAAGAAATGCGGTATGGAGATCTCTGAAAGCTGTCAGAAAAATGGAATTCAGGCGCATCAGTAAGGAAGTGAAGATTGAAACTCGGTAGCTTGTTTCACAAAAGAAGTCTTCTATGCACATTTCTGCAGTTTGATGTAAACGTCGAGCATGATTAACAGCCAACAATATCAAGAGATTGCGATTAGGAAGTTGAAGCCTCAAACAATTAAAATAATGAACCCCAATTCCACGATCTGTTGGCATTCATGAAGCTTTATGAGCTGGTTTTAGCATTTCTATTACCATTGTCCTGTAAATCAGAAATAAGTTGTGTATAATGTTGAAGGTGCCCTCTGGGAACAGCCTTCACCTAAAATTGTGTAGTACATTGTCAAGCTAGAAAGAAAAAAGGTGTTAGGTTGAAAAGAAAAGGTGTGGAGCCTAATTTGTTGGGCCTGACCCATGACCCGACCTGTTTCAAAGGCACTATGATTTTTAATGGATTTTTTTGTGAGACTTAGTCCACGGAGGGAAAGATGGAGCAAAAGATTGGCCATAAGCCTAAACTGGAGCACTCATGGAAAAATAAGAGTTTTGAACCCCCTTTTCCATTCTGACCCAATTCCGGGTATCTATATTCGATGCTTCTAATTAGGGTTTTATACCCTTATTTTGTATTACCTCCACTCAGTGAAATTGCTGCAACTCTATAGAAGTAACTCTTGTTTTGAGTAAACCACCTAAATTTTGTGTGTGTGATTGCGGTATTCTTTTCGTTTGTTGTGGGTAATTATACACCAACTACAATGGAAATAAGAATCAAAGCTGACAATTAATCAAACATAAGTCCTGCATACAAAATTTTGTAGACATGGTAACCTCAACTAAGCAACTCGTTACGTATCAGCTTATGTACACTAATGAACTTTTTTACGTATAAGCACACATCCAACGACACATACATATAAAGAAAAGGACTCACAGCTGTGAGAATTAGGGTAGCAAAAGCAGCAAAAATGACCAATCGATCTCCAGCAATCAACTCCCACATCCGTTGCAGCGCCCGCAAAACGGTTACCGGCTTGGCCGTCATGGCAACCTCGACGTCCTCAGAAAAGCTCCACCAATTTCCGCCAGGCAAAACTGATATAACGAACGTAAACCACCTCCTTAGCCTCTCCGGGAACTCCACACTGTTTTCCCCATAGTCTTTGGGGGACCCATCTGGATTGCTCTGCGCCGGAAATCCATTTATGGTTGCCGACTTTGGGGCAGAAATGTGGCCGAACCTCCTGTTAGATTGTGAAACTGAGAAATTGAATTTAAACTGGAGTTTGTTATTGGCGGCGGAAAGGACGCTTTTGCGATGAACGTTGACAGAGATTGTTTGGCGCCGGTGAATGGAAGAAATGAGGCGAGGTTGAAGATAGCTAAGTGGCAGAGCCATCGTCGACGAGAGAGCAGAGATTCGCGGGTTCTAAGGATAAAACTACAATTTCTGGTTATTAGACGTTCGCTGTCGCACTCGCAAAGAACACCACAACACACGGTTAGTGGCGTTCGGTTTTGGTTCGTTTCGATTGACCTGATAGATAATTCCGTCTGGGAAACGATTAGCATTGTCTGGCCCTGTTTGGGCTAAATTTTAAAATTGGGTTAGTTACATTTTTCGCTTTAAATTATTTATATTTTATTTATTTCGTTGATGGGCATAATGTATCTTTTATCCTTAGGTCCCGTTTATAGAAATAAAATATTATCAAATATAAAAATAGATATTAAATAAATGAATATAGGATTAGATATATTATACTTGAATATATACATATGCCATGTTTATTTTTACGATAAATATAAGTAGATATAAATTTATAAAATATAAATAAAATATGATTTTTTTTATTTACTCACCAAAGAAATTTTTCTGATCTCTTTGAAACTTGAATTCATGAAGGATTGACCCTAAGGAGAAAGGTGTTAGGGGTTTATCATTGGGAATGATCGATAGCGTACTTCGTAAATCAATTCGATTCGGTACATAGAAAAAAAAGATCGAAATTTGTAAAAAAGTCATTGAGAACTTGTGCTTTCTTTGCGTTTAAGGTTTAGCCAAATCAAAGACTTCGCCCGAAATAATTCATACCAGGAAAGAGATTTCTTATCTGTAATCATCTTCTCTGAATCTCAAACCCTAATCTTATCTCCTTTGTAATCATCCTCTCTGTGCCTCTCCTCTTCAGTGTTCGTCGACTGAAATTAGAAGGGTAGGGTAAAAATAGCCATTCAACAAAGATGATATGTAATACCGCTCCCTCAGGTATTATATAGTAAGGAATTTAACAGTTATATGAATATTATATTCAGATATTTTTGTCAACCAAATGCTTGATACGTAGATCTCACGTGGCATAAAATTCAATCCTACTTTTAGAAATAGAATGACGGATATAAAATACATTTAGATATACAAGAAAATATAAAATACAATAGATAAAACTCTAAAAATGTATATTAATTAGAAATATTTTACATTATGTTTGTTTACAACCGAATATAACTAGATGTTGTATATATTTTTAAAAACAAAAATTATTTTTTCGTATTTACCCTCAATTCAAATCTAAACAATTGTTTTGCAACCCAAAGCCATCAAACCCCGCCGAAATTACTTTGCAAGCACCATCTCTCCTAGGGGAAAGAAAGAGAGAGAGAGAGTGCGTGTGCGTGTGCGCACGTGCGCGCGTGTTATGCTATCCAAAGCGGAGGCTAAAAATAGAAATTCATAGTTTGGTAGGAGTTGAGGGCAAAAGAGACTTTCAATCGGAGGGGATACGTAATATCTGCCCTCCCAAGTATTGTATGTTTGGGTATTTCTCACTTAAATGGGATATTATATTTAAACTATCTTACCTCCCACCAAACACTTTATATGTGAATGTAGAGGATATAATATCTATTTCCACCATTTATATTTGCCAAACAAACAAAGGCAAAAATTAACCAAAACAGGCCTATGTGAAGAAAAAAAAAAAATAAGTATAACATTTTCAAATAAATCACTGATTCAAGAGAAAATATATTTTACACTTCATATTATACTATATGTTTTACTTATAAAAATAAGCTCCATTTCACGTGTTAGTGTAACGTTCATTAGCTTGTATTTATAATGTAAAATATGAGATGTAATATAAGATGTACATAGCATTGTTTGAATAAAAAAATATTACTCTTGATTAGGGGTGGAGTTAGAACTTTTGTTTAAAAATGGCATATCAAAGATAATAATTATATTATTATTTATTTAATAAATAAAAATAATAGTTAAATTAAAGTATTACTCAAAAAAATTCTTAAAATATTTTTCCAAAATTAGAGATCCAAATAAAAGTTTCACAAAAATTTTACAAAAAAATATATATATTATCATAATTAGGTTTCACAAAAATCATAATAGGAAATGCAAAATTAAAAAATTTGTCAATGAAATTAGAAGAATCTAAGACAATTTATATTCATCAAATTGTTATCAATCTAAAAAAATTCACATACATAAATTAATATTTAGTAATAATAGTTCACAAAAAAAAAACAAAACCAAAAGAGGGATTTTATAATTTAAGAAAAAAAAACTTTAAATTAAGGAAAAAATTAGAAATTATTAAAAAAATTGAAAATACAAATAATATATTGAAAAAATCAAGTAGGGGCATTGCCCCTTCTGGCCCTCATGTTGCTTCGCCCGTACTCTTGAACTAAAAACAATGCTACAGACACATCATATTACACATTGTGTTTTACTCTATAAATAAAAGTTAGATGGGCTCCATGCTAATACTTTGAGTGGAGACTATCAAATTTGTCTCGATAAATAAAACATGAAGTATAATATGGAGTGCTTTGGTTTTGTTAATTTGTGCAGTAATAGTTTTTTTCATGGTGAGAAATGGTAAAAAATTGGTTACGCGTTTATTTTAGGCCTTATTTTGGATGTTTAAAAATTTTAATTTTTATTAATTTAATTTTTTTAAGAAAAAAGATAAAAGCAAAAAGGTTGAATTGTTTGGGATAAGCATTTTAGGATGACTTTTTATTGTTTTGCTTTTTTATTAAAATATTTATGTCATTAGTTTTTCTTTTAGATTATAGTAGATAATATAACGATTGGTTTTTTTAATTTTGAGTGTTTAGTTGACTTTTTAATTGATCATATTATAGTCACTTCATTTAATAAAAAAGTTAAGAATGTTTAGAATGTTTAAGGGCTTTTTTCTTGAGAAAAAATGAAAAAAGTTAATAAATTTTTTAGATATACTAAAAAGTACAGTTTAAAAATGAATTCTTTACACATAAAAAGAAAAGGAAAAGAAAGTGTGCTAGAGAAGAAGACGATAAAAAATGAAAAAGATGGGAATAAAAAGGAAGAATAAGGAATTTGATTGCTAAAGTTAAGTCTTATATTCTACTATCAAGTTTCAAGTACCATAAGTAAGTACTCCTTAAAAACAAAAGAAGGAATTTGATTGCTAAAATTAAGTCTTATATTCTATTGTCAAGTTTCAAGTATCACAAGTAAGTACTCCTTAAAACCAATTCCATCTCTACTCAATAACTTTTGATCACACCATTAATCTCAAAGAACATGAATTAAGAATACAGAAGCAACAAGCTTGAATCAAGGTAGAATAAACTAGGAAGTTTAACCTTTAAGTTTCAGTTTTAGGATTTTTGTGATAGTGAGGTAATTTCTTATAGATTTTTAATAAATTCTAAAAAAATGATCTCGAGATAATTTTTATGTCCAGAGTTAGAGTTAGATTTTGATGTTGGCTTTTTTATAAAAAAATATTTAAAGAAATTTTACCAAGTAGAGTTCGAGAAATTAAATTTCTCCCAAAATCATGCAGATTCTGTCATATTTTGTTGCAAAGGTTAAAACCCTATTTTAAAAGCTTGTTCTAAAAATAGTTTATTCACAAAAGTTGTTCCTAACATATATTTCTAGTTTCATATCAAATTGGAGAAGTTTTTAACACTATTTGATATGTCAAACATATTTTTAAAATTATTGGACAAAATGTCTCTCTCGACAGATTTTGTCGACCTTATTGTGGAGGTTAATCACCAATTTTTATTGATTTTCTGAAAATGTGTTCTTCATACAAATGTTCTAAGATTTTCTAATTTAACTTCTTTTCAAAATTCAAAAAATTTAGAATTGATTTCATATCTCAAACGAAATTTATTCTGACTGATATATAATCTAGAATAACAGAATCTGGACAGATTCAACCTTATGTCATGTGAGAATTAAATTACTTAATTTTATTGAGTACATGAAAAAATTGTTACTCATGAAAGCTTTATAGAACTCCTTAATCTAGCTCCCGTACAAAATTCATAACAAAAGAAGTTGATTTGATACTTCAAAAGAATTTTCTTCTAACTAAGGAATAATCTGAAAATGGCTTTGATATTGAGAATAGTACTATTCTGTCACGTTTTATTGCATGACCTAAAATCATATTTTAGAAATGTCTCAAAAAAATGTTTCTTTCATAAAAGTTGTTCCAAACATAATATTCTATCTCTGTCAAATTTGAGTAACTTTGAATACTGTTTGATGGGTCAAAATAATTTTTGAAGTGTCGAAATAATTTTTGAAGTGGCTAGACTGAATCTGTCTCTGTGGATAGATTCACCACACTTTCTTGTGAAAGTCAAAACACATGATTATGATGCCAAAAATGCAAAGTGTCTTTTACGAAAATGTTAGGAGATATCTTAAACTATATTGTGTCCAAAAATCGTAGTGTTTGGAGTTGTTTTAATGCTTTAAACATAATTATTTCTAGCTGTGTAAAAATATGAACAATGTGACTTCTAAATAAAAATGAAGTTTGAGCTTAATTCCTAACTCCCTAGGCCTAATTAGGGACCTTGGACCTCAAGCATTGCCGAGACATGTAAATGGATTAACGTCCTTTAGTTTTAAAAGAAGTAGAGTCATGGTCTTTAATTGTAGGATCATTCGAAATTTCAAACCTTTTCGGTGCTTTACAATTCTAAGATTTAGTCTCCTATGTTTACGTATCGTTTTTGATTATTTGGTGGGCATCGGGGTTTTGCCACCGGATGTTTGAATCTTTGGTTCACGTGTGAATAAGTGGACCCTTGTTGCGCTGAAGATAATGTGAGAGTATTTAGTAATTATTTTGAACAATGATATGTGAATTATGTTTTAAAATGTTTCAATACTCGTGTTTTGAACCATATGAATTTTTTATGAATGATAGCATTAGATCCTTATTTTCAAATGTCATGATATTTTTCAAATGTGATCTCCATATGTTTTTAAGAAGAATGTATGTGTAAGAGATGAATTTTAACAATGTTATCAATGTCACGCGGTTATTTCAAAGTGTCAAGTTATAAGCGTTTTTTAGCCTTTATATCTTGTTGAGAGAGGTTACGCAAATATGGGTTTTATTTTCCCCTATGGGGGAGATTTCCTATTGGGCGGAATTTTTAGCCTTTAAAGGCATTTTCATGCTGAGTTTTGGGTTGCACATATCACTTGTGTCTGATGAAGAGTGACCCACATTTCATCACGTTGCTACCTGTGTATTAAAAATTGAGGTTACGATACTATCGGAACTCCTGGTTGTAAAGTTAACGACTACTTGGACACTGTTAGGCATTAGATTGAGCATGAGAAAGTGGATTCAATGAATTGTGGCTGTTGAGTCTAATATATAATTTATTAGTTTCTTATTTTTTCAATGAATCAATGGGTGGAGAATCTAATATTAATACTATTATGAGCTTTCTTATGTTCTTCTTAATGGACGAAACTATGTTTCTCTTAATATATGAAACTATGTTCCTTTATATGGTGTTGTCATTATATAATTTTTAAACATAAAATAAGTAATAAGTGTTTAGTCGTAGTTTGAAACTAAAATTGAATCTTTTTTTATTGGTTTGGTTCCATGGTGCTTATGGTTCGACTTTTGTACTTAAATTTGTAGAACTGTTGAAAATAGTTTGGGTCATGGTTTAGCTTAAACTCCAAACAATCCTAATCGTGAATGCCTTCAGACCAAATGCAATTCCCTTATATAATGGCGTTCTAAACATTCAAGATTTAAAACTAGGGGTCTACATTGATCGGATTAGTCTGATTCTTAACAAAATCGAGAATCGAACCGTGACCAATGTTTTTATAAATTTTGGAATCGATTCGGACCGTTGGACCTAGTGAAATTGACTCGAAATCAATCCGTTAAAACATATCAATTCTGATTCCTCATTTCAAAATATTAAAAATAGTAACATGATATTCTAATTAATAATGTGATATAATAGATTCTATTACCATATGAAAAATACAAACTTAAGAGAGAAGTGACATAGAATACATAGGTGAAATCTATTTGAAGTTAGAGAAAAAATGACTAATATCGTTATAAACTCAAGGGAATAGTCATTTCATTATTATAAACTTGCGAGAAATTTAATACAAAATATTATATATATATATATATATATATGCATAATATGATTATATCATATTAATTATTATATAGTTATATGTAGCTTATGAGTCTGTTTATGATAGTTTTTAAGTTTGACTTTTAAGAAACTTAACTTTAAAAAAAATAGAATAAAAAAAGTGAGAGTGTTTGGGATAATTTGAAAAAAAGAAATGTTAAAAAAAAAGAGAAAGAAAAGAGATTTAGTTTTTTTTTGAGTTGTCTTGAAAATCGTGCAACACTTTTATTCCAAACAAATTGGCATAAAAACTGGGCTTTTTAAAAAAAGCCAACTGCACTTTTGATCCCAAACAAACTTTATATACATGTTTATAAATAATTATAAATTTAAAATAATTATTATATTATAATATATTTGATACTAAGAGAGGACAGAGTTCGACCAGGCCACGTGGCACACATGGAATGCCGTACAGCGTAAGATAATGCTTGGGAGGTAGAACGAGCGTGCATGAACAGTGCTCCCGAGCCCTTAGGACCTTGGGAGAAATTGAGGCCGAGAAACGACATGGCGCCTGGTTACCACGGTCGTGGTTCTGAGCTCGAAAGAAATTGCCTTGATAAAGAAGTGATCGACACTGAGAGGAGGAGTGTTCGGCTAGCATGTCCGAACAGGATCCCGTGGACGAGCTCGATGGCTGAGCTCGGGGATTGATATATGATCATCGTGGCCGCAATACACATATCTGAAGGTGATACGAGATTAGTAACAGGAGGACCCATTCTAGGGCTAAGGTGTCAAAGAGGGTTGCCATAGCCTAGACTAGCTCTGGATACTGATGGACTGCTTGATATGACAAAAGAAACTTGCAAAAAGATTTTACAGAAAGATCTAATGATAGCATTGATAAGTCACCATCTGATTGACGATTATACATTGATCAGAGAGAGGAAGTACAGCCTGACCTGCTCGGATCGGGTCGGACTCAAAAAATGGGTCAAATACATTTCTTCTTATAAATAGTCAACACTCACAAGGGGAAAGATATGCTCTCTTTTATTGAAGAAACTCGGTTAAATTGTTCTCTCATGTTCATCTCTCTTTTTGAATTTTTTGTCTGACTTGATCGTCAGAGGGTCCACCAGTATAAAATTATCAACGGGTATCTCACCTCTTTCTTGTACAAGCATACGTGAAATTTAACTTTGACAATTCAGTCAATTTAAATGGGAACAGTAAATTTCAATCTTTATCCTTTACCGATATTATTTGGTTTGATTCTAAATTAGAGTTATTGGAATTAAAATCAAGAGTCGAACTGTAAGCACCATGCAGCTTTTCTTTTTTATGAATAGAAGCCGAATCGGTTACTTTAAAAATTTGAACTGAGCCGCCAATTTAAATAGGCTCGAATCGGTATTGTGAATTAATCGATTTTTTTGAATAATCCAATATAAAACGACAAAGTAAGGGTCATTGGTGGGATTCTGCAGTGGAGTGGTGTGTTTTTTTTTTTTTTTTGCAATGCTTGACGTACAATCAATGCTTGACGTATAATTTATCCAACAAGATTTCCGTTGCCGTGAGAAAACCCGAGACTTGTTAACCGCAGCCACACGGCCGTCGCCCTACATAGCGCCACGTTATCATTGCATCTAGACAACTTTACCCTTACCCTGCTTCGTTATTCTATGGATCCCAAAGCAATTAAAATCACAAAATCAATGCCCTTTATAGTCTTTCCGTAATCCGACCAGCAAAATATCCCCTTTCTATTTTGCTCACCTCTGACTCCATGCCTCCTAGCACGCTCTTCTCCCTCTCCCCCAACTAGTCGCCGTCGCCATGGCCGTCGTGCTCGGAAACCTAGCACTATTGTTAGACGCAACCTTGCCCCGAATCGCAGTTCTTGACCAGAAGGCTCGTTTGTCGCCGGCCGACGTCGTGTTGAGCCTGTTCAAGAAGGAGCCTCACGCTATCTCCGTTGCCAACACCCCTTGCACCTTCGAATCTGATAAAGAGGGTCGTAATCAGAGAGTCGGCGTGCGAGGGAAGGCGAGTTCGAAGGTGAATGCTCTGGATTTCGCTGGTATAAGCGATGACGACAGCAACGGCAACGGGTACGAGGACGAGGACGACGAAGTGGAGGCGTTTGATTGGGAGAAAGAAATGATGAAGAGAGTGAAGGAGATTGAGGAGATGAGAGAGTTGGAGAGGAAGGCGGAGGAGTTGCAGAGTCGAATGGGGGATGGTGAAGGCGAAGGTAAGGAAGAGACGGATGAAGATAAGAGGATGAGAGTCAGGAAAGAGCTCGAAAAGGTTCGATTTTAATTTTTGATTATTCGTACGGTCTTTATACTTAAATTGGTGAAAAGAAAAGGAAGTTGCGGAAAGTGGCTTCTCTTGTTAGGTTATGGGGTGTTTGGTTGCTCAGAAAATGGAGTTAAAGAGAAGATTAACAATTAAAAGCTTAGATTTTCTGGTTAAACTAATTGTAAGAAGTAGCTCTCGAGAATCTAGGAATATTTCACATATTTCAATTAACTTAATTGAGTTTGTTTATTTGCTGCGTTCTTCTCAGCGACCCCCCAAAAAAAAAACTCTGGAGGCTAGTTTTGATAGAAATAGAGTTGCACATGGATGCTTGTTGCACCAAGTTCAAATTTTAATTGGCGTTTGAAACTCTACAAAATTGTTGGTTGAATCGGTGGCATGTTGTTATTTTTTTTCAAACAAGTATACATACAACATTGCATGAGTATGTTGTAGTGTTATATTCGTAAATAGAATAAGTGAGATTCACAATTTTGTGTTTTTTATGGTGACACATGTGCGTGCAGTGAAATGTGCCGTGTTTTATATACTGTGCGTAGCATTAGCATTGTTGTTTTTTTTCTCCCCACAAAATGTAACAGTTGATTTTTTATTATTCTTATATGTCACTAGTAATAAAGCTGAAGGTTTTGTCAAATTGGTATGGGAAATAGGTGGCTAAGGAGCAAGCGGAGCGGAGAAAGATGGCTCAGTTGATGTTCGAATTGGGTCAGAGGGCTTACGGGAAGGGTTTGTATGGACGTTCCATCGAGTTTTTGGAAGGTGCTCTCACAATCATTCCAAGGCCAACTTTGTTTGGTGGTGAGGTAGGTTTGATACCTAAAACAGAAGGATCTTTTCGTGGATTTCATTATTGGCACATGTTTGATCAAAGGCTTATGTGAAACAACAATTGTTTTGTTTTTCAGATACAAATATGGCTTGCTATGGCTTATGAGGCTAATAACCGACATGCAGATTGTATTGCTTTATATCGGCAATTAGAGATGAAACATCCTAGCGTAAGCATACGGCGCCAAGCTGCAGATCTTCGTTACATATTGCAAGCACCTAAGCTCAAGATATCCCAGGAGGAGATGGTAACCATACCATTGATAGGTTCTAGCTATGATAGGTGAGTTCTAATGGTACTTGGTTGCCTATTTCATTCGTTATTGAAATGCTTTTAGCTGCTTTACTATTGTTGTAGTACATCTTAAATATTTGAATCACAATAGCTTAGAAATAGAACATTACTATATTTCATTGATCTGGGGAGACCATTCTGGTGGTTGAAGGCGGAAGATGCTCAGAATCAATTGGGTGGGAATGCAGGGCTAGCAAAGATATAGTTCCAAGGAATTTGGTGGTTTTATGTATCAAATACTGACAGCATTGATTAGCTTGAGAACAATATGTGCCCACAGGAACAATTTAGCGGTGAGGTTATTTTCAATCCCAGTGTGTTTATAGGAAGAGTTCTGAGCTTTTATCATTTTCCAATGTTTCCAAAATAAGGTAGTTCGGCATGGTGATGTAGAGTATGCAAGTGTATGTCTTTGGTCCTTAATCTAGTTCTAGTTGAAATGAGTTTACAGCTGAGTTGAACTATGACTTACAGATTATTTTACCAACGTTAGGGATTGATTCTCAAACAGCACTGCACTTACCCTACAAGTCATTTCTAAACTTCCCATTTTTTATCTCATGTTATTAACTTCAACCCATCACCTAACCCTACAACTATTGCCCTACTTCAACATCATTTCTCGCATATGAAATGCTAATTCCTTTTGCTAGATTCAATTCCCCAAATTCCCCACATTCCCAAACTTATAATCAATATAACCTTGAAATGTAACTATTGAACTTCACAAAGTAAAATTCGTCAAAGATCAGGGTTGTGTGTCCGTATGAAAACCATGGCAGTTGGCCATGGCTAACCTCTGGATATAGAGAGAGAGAGAGAGAGAGCAATGCCTTCACTGTTGCGACCCCATTTGCACCACATCCTGCCGTAATCGTCAACTCTCCTGCCACTGCCACCCCTCCACGACCTCCACCTCCTCCTATCCTCCTTCTTCTTTTTCTGTCATCTCTCAACATGCACGCCATTGCTACCACGCTGCATTCATCACTGCACCTTCTCTCTTCAGTTTCCTCCCCTCTCACCTTTGTCTTTATCACTTCTCACTCACTCTCAACCTCTCATCTTCCTCTCATCATCACCTTCACCACTGCAACCCCTAATCCCTGGCCCATGTGTATGTATGTATGATCCCAAACTTTTGGGGCTCATAATTTCTTCATTAATCGGGGAAGGTCAATATGATTTATCCTTCATTTAAAAACAAAAAAAAAGTTTGCAGAACTCATGATCTTGAGACTAAAGGTGCACCGGTGGGAGAAGATTTGAGATTGTAAAACAAGATGGTTTGGTTATATGAAAAGATCACTGACTGCACTAGCTAGGGTAAATAATTTGGTTATTTTAAGAACTCAAGGTGCACTAATTTGTGGAAAGGCTTGAGAAAATCAACTAAGAAATGACTTGGTCATGTAACATTAAGTTCAGTGACTCCACTAGTTGGGGACATAATTTGGTCACTAGACAAAAAATTATTTTATATGGAGTTTGGGTGATTGCTTTTGGTGTGGAGCATGGTCTGGCCTCCTGGTGTTGACTATCAGGACTCCTGCATAGTTGTTTACTCTAAAGTCATTATTTGCTCTGCAGTCAACAGCTATCTGTCCTCATTTTAAAACAAGAGTATTTCTTTGCTTCAATTAGCCTCTTTAGAAGTGCCTTCTGTTCATTTTTTTAAAAATCTACTTCTTAGGGATATACTCACCTTTTTCTTTAACCATAGGAAGCCCGAGCGAAACAGTCGAATTCGAAAAACCAGCTAGAGGTTCCCCACTCTTCTTTGATACTCAGGAATTTAGGGTTTTACTCACTAGAAAGATGTGCTGCTATCTTGCCTACTTTGTCTGGAATTGTTTCTGGCAAAATTGCATCCAGAACTATTTATGGAGAAACCATGTTTTCATTTTGTTTGTAATGAACCCATTTGCTTAACCCTCCACACGAGGGAATAGTGTACTGCTATCTTGCCTACTTTGTCGGTAATTATTTTAACAAAATTGCAACCAGAACTATTTATGGAGAAACCATGTTGCGATTTTGTTTGCAATGAACCAAATTACTCAACCCTCTACGATAAAGCGGCATTCTGGGAATCCTTTCTGCTGTGAACTTGTGAAATCAAAAAGAAGCTGATGGAAATTATTTATTGTCGTTGTTTGCAGCTATGCAGGCACATGGAGTGATAAATACAAGGACAGGGATGAAAAAAGATCTGGGTCGACAACAAATCAGCTTCCATCGTCAAGAGATTATTTGGGGGACTTCTTGGTTTGGCGACCCCCGACTGGTTTGGAGAAGAACCAGGCTTTCTGGATTGCTTTAACATTATGGGCGAGTTTGGTTGGAGCGGCACTCTTTCTTCAACGATGAAGCGTGCGAATGCTGTTTACAATTAATTATTCTGTTGGCTTGTAACATGTAAGATGTGTAGTCGTCATTCTTGAACCTCGGTTGTCATGCATATTGTAAATGTAATTTTATGCCAATGACATTGTGAAATATAGTGTCCCAGAAACAGAAAAAAGATGTGATTATTTCTTTAATGTGCTATTATTTTTTCAAAAAATGATCTGAAATCTCTCATACTTGTGGTGCTCCTATAGTTTTCCCTATGGCTTCGTTAATCAATTTGCAACATTTTTCGTTCTTCCTTCTTTGGACTATGAGACTTGAAATTCTTGCGACTTTTTACTTTTTTCTTCTTCTCTTTTTCGGTATCCTTCTGGGATCTGTGGTGAGTTTGTGAGGATTTGGGGGCGTTTGTTGTGCATCAAATGCATAACACTTCGGCATAGTGGGCCGGTCAGTGGATATGGATCAATGATGTGTTTCAAGCTATTTATATAATATGACTGGCCGATGAAATTAAATGTAAAAAATTAAAATAACTGAATGTTAGCACAATCAGCGAATATTTGTTTGTTCGTTTTTATTTCCTCAACAAATTGACGGCATGTAAGTTAGGCATTTAAGACAGATGTGATTTTTGTTTGCATTCTTAATCTTGTTCTTCTTTGTTCTTGTTTGTGTGATCTCAGTTTTATATAAGATTGATTAGTCATTACAAATTCCTACAACACATATTCTTGGGTAAAATGCTACCCAAAATAGTAATAGACTCTATTAAATACATTAATAGATGGAAGTTAGAGAACCAATTGACTTTGTTTCAAAAAAATTGAATAATTCTTCCCTTTTATGATTCTCTATTATAATTTTGCACAACTTCTCATTTAGGCTAGCTGGCCACGATTTGTGATTTTTTTCTTGAATTAAGTTAACTCAATTATAATTTCTCAATAAGAGAAATTAAACAAATATTACTTTTACCAAAAAAATAAAACTTAAATTTGATTAAAATAAAAATAAGTAATTAACGTATTTTTTGTCTTTTTAAATTTTTTGTCAAGACCTTATGTATTTTTGCTGTGTCTTTACGAGAGAATTTTTAAAACTAAATTTGTTTTTAAAAAATTAAGTTAATAAAAAAACTAAAAAGTAAAATTAATAAGCTATTATTCTTAAAGCTCCTTCCCTCTTTTAACCCCTCGCAAAAACCATCGGGAGGGCAAATCGGTAAACAGACGATAGGATCTCGACAAAAACAAACCTGCCAAAATGCCCTAGCTATCTCCATTTCTCTCCTCAGCCGCCAAGAGCACGAGATCGAGAGCGAGAAACACAGAGCAACAATGACGACGCGGTTCAAGAAGAACAGGAAGAAGAGGGGGCACGTGAGCGCCGGTCACGGCCGCATCGGTAAGCACAGGAAGCACCCCGGCGGCCGAGGAAACGCCGGAGGGTTGCACCACCACCGCATCCTCTTCGACAAGTACCACCCCGGTTACTTCGGAAAGGTCGGCATGAGGTATTTCCACAAGCTCCGCAACAAGTTCTACTGCCCCATCGTCAACATCGACAAGCTCTGGTCCCTCGTCCCTCAGGACGTCAAGGACAAGGCCTCCCCAGCCAGCGCCCCCTTGATCGATGTCACTCAGTTCGGATACTTCAAGGTCCTCGGCAAGGGCGTTCTTCCTACCTCTCAGCCTATCGTCGTCAAGGCCAAGCTCGTCTCTAAAACCGCCGAGAAGAAGATCAAGGAGGCCGGCGGCGCCGTCATCCTCACCGCCTAGGTTTGATTTGCTTTATTTCACTACAATTAAGGTTTCACATCTTTTCTACACAATTCGGCTTACTTTAGACCCGATCTAGTTGGACTTCATGATGACATGTTTTTGTTTATGCTGTTCACCTCTTAATTTTGTTATGCAATCTGGCTTCTAGTTTCGATTCCAAGCAGATTCGGATCTCATTTTGTTGAAGTGAGTTGCTCTTAATTCAAAGGGAGTAATGAACTCGCCTTTAGTGTTAATTGCTTTAATTATCAATGAGTGAGATCAGTTAACATCAATATGCACGGTATTGTGGGAAATTATATTTGGGAAATTGGAACTGGAACTTATATTCTCAACATGAAATGTGTGGGGTTTCATTATTTTGGTTGATTTAGTTTAATCACATGAATCTGGATCCAGCATTCTCTTAGTGAGAATAGATTATTATGTGCTTAAGCAAGATAAATTAGTTGGCAATAAGGTTGACAGTTAATTTATGGCACTAATTACTTGGAGGGGTTAGTTTGCAGTTGGCTAGCATTATATAACTTTATTAGAGTGTACAATGATCGGGTTGGTCTGGTTCTTAGCAAAATCAAGGACTGAACCGTTACCGACTGTTCCAGAATTTTTGGAACCAATCTGGACTGTTAGGTGATGGAATTGATCCAGAACCAATTCTGAATCCGGTCTAGTTCTAGTTCTCCATTCCCAAACTAACTCACAGTTCAAGATAGCCAATTTGCATTCCCAAAGCTGCAAATATCAATACAACTCTTTTTATTTTTTTTCTTTTCAAAATCCCTGAGCCAAACAAGTTATAATAGTAAACATTTATAACCTAAAACCTGTGAAGTGCGGGTGAGGGTTTGCGGTGCGGTACACCGATACAATAAAATCTAAAAAAACAGGGTACGGGTAGGGTTATGGTGGTATGATGGTGGGTAGGGTTGTGGTATGATGGTAAATTTATTTATGTTTTGTATTTTTAGCATTGCCTTATATATATGTCAAATACAAAACTATGTTTTACTTAAGGGGGAAAAATGTTAGATCATATATATGTCAAATACAAAACTACGTTTTACTTGAGGGGAAAAAAATGTTAGATCATAAAACACTATTGGCATTGACGTCCCAGTGCTGTGTGTTCATCTATTGCTTCTTTGGACGACAAATGGTAATGCTTACTGAGCTAGACGATTGGTATAGTAATCGTATTGGTTGCAAGTTATTTTCGGCAATCGCAACTTATGTAAATTTAGGTTTTTAACATTTTTATGAAATTTAAAACCTAAATTATGATTTTTAGTACTCAAAAGAGGCAATATGTTATTTAATCTGGTACTCTTTTAGTTTTTAAAAGCTTTGTATGAGCCTTAACGTACTAATTCAAGTACTCAAAATATACTAATTCACGTACTCAAAATGTACCGATGTTGCACTCAACACGTATCGAAAATCCACCCAAAATGTACTGGTGCCGCACTCAATCATTGAAAATATACATGGTACTCTTATGGTGTACTTGGTATGTATTTTGCCGTAATTGAGCCGTACCTGATATGGGTGCTTTGACAATATTTTCAAAGCACCCATACTTCATAGCCTAAAACCATGACAATAGTACGATATTAAGGGATACATTTACAGTAGTGAATAATAAAGAGAACCCTTTAATCCTCCAAAACACATCCAAAGTAAAAAATGATAACCATTTCAAAACATATCTAAGTAAAATAAAAAACCATTCAATTCTCCAGTACTTTTCAAAATATTACAACACATTATAAGTACTATTGAAGAAAAATGCAACCATTCAATCCTATTCGACAACATGCATGCAACCTGCAACACATCCATCCATCAACCTGCAACGCATCCGTCAATCCAGGAATCTGCATCAAAGTTGTAAAATTTAGTAATTAGTAAGAGCTAAAATGAAAGTAAGTACTATATACAATGAAAATTTTGTTAAAAACAGGAGCAGATAGGACTTGAAAATCAATACTTACAATCAAATATCCCACTAAGTTGTATCCTTAATAAGATATTTTCACTCCCACATACATTAGTAAAAGCTCCACATATATAATGCCAAGTAAAAATTAAGAAAACTCAAATATCAAAAACTCAATTTTATAACAAAATAAAAGCTTACTTAATTCAATAACTTCAATCGCTGCCACTTTCTCTTCTACTTCGAGTCAAAATGGTGAGGCATGAAACCAATCTTGCAAACTCCAAGCTTAGACGTAAAAAAATTGCAAAATTGGTTTATGACACGACTTTCCGTACCAAAAGTAGATTCATAAGCATTCGTAGATAGGGGAATGGCTAAGAGATCACGTAGAACTCTAGAAAAAACTCTAAGAGGACATTCATAAGCATTCGTAGATAGGGGAATGGCTAAGAGATCACGTAGAACTCTAGAAAAAACTCTAAGAGGATTTACTTTTCACCGACTCAATATATCAAAATTTGAGTTTGCAACATCTTTTTTACAAGATTCTTCCAAATATTTATGTATTTCTGATTTGCCTCCACCACTTTCTACTTTTTTCAAGTGCTTTTGAAACTTTGATTTGAGAGAAACTGATTACTCAATAAAACTGTGATTTGCTTGGTCAACTCTATTATCATTGAAAGTTTGATTTGAAAATGAGACCATTGATTCAAACTATTTTTATTCAACATAAAATTGAGGGTGCAAAGGTTCACGCATCTTTTACGTAATATTTGAATCAATGTCTCTCTTATCATTTGAGTAAGCTCAATCACTATGAAAGGATCACAAATTTCAGGGAAAAAAACTCCTCATTATTCATTTAAAAACGAAGATCCTAACACAATAGCTAATAATAACACCTTATTCTCTTTCTCGATCGTTTCCAGTACTTCTCAAATTTGGTCATCACTTCGATAGCTATAACTCTTAAAGTTTTATCCTAACTATTAGACCACTCAATATCTCGATAATTGAACAATATAATAGAATTTCCTCCAAAAAAAATTGTAAAAACTTGATCATCGTCCAATCTTTATTAGGAGATTTATCATCAAGTTTCAACATGAAATGTGAATCCTCCTCTTTTAACTCTCAAATGATTTTTGAAATTTTATTACAATATTAAGCATGAGGATTGCCGAATTCCAGCTTGTCGCCATATCTAGTCTAGGCATAAATAACTTTTAGAAGTTTTTCTCTTCCTTTCTACATGTCTTAGAGAATTGTTCTTTTTTGTGGATAATTTCTCACATATTTCACGGCACCACGAATTCAAAAAACAAAATTTTTTATTTCACTGAACTTGCCCCTCACAATTAAAAGTTAATTATGTGAACACAACACTTAAAAGTGAAAAAATTGACCACCTAAAATAAAAGTATTGTTTTTCTTGAAAAGTTTTTGCTTTAACTATCCAACCGTAATATCATTTGCTATTACATTATCTCAACACAATGTCTATCCCCCACTCAACACCAATTGCCTCGTGTTTGTCACTAGAAACCATACAAAAGTTTAGAATTTTTCTTTTTTGTAATTTTTAATTTTTATCAATTAAATGTGCTGGAAGACACGTGTAAGAAACATTTTGTCACGAGGTCTAAGAATCAATAGTGAAGCAAATTCTTTGATTTGATTTCTTGAGGAAGATCATCAAATTTTTTTCTTATTCCCATCCAATGCTACACAATTTCTTGTTACTATAATCCACGTCACTTTCTTGAAATTGGGTTGCATCCAACTACAGACGTTTCTAAATTTGTTGCGCTTTACAAACTGAAATGGCAACTCATCTTTAACTACCATCTTGGCAAGTACAGCTCTGCACTCATCTTAATCAAATTTTCCAAAGCCCATGTTACTTTCAGATTCTTCATCTCTTATCTTTTTAAATATCAGAGATTTTTGTTTTGTAAAAAAGGCATATGGCTAATTGCACCAAGAATCCTTACAATCAAAATGTTAAGAAACAAAATGCACTGACATTTAAAAAGATGAGAGAAGAAGAATTTGAAAGTAGTCTAATCTTCTCAAAATTTGACCAAGATGCATGGGGAGCTTCACTTGTCAAGATGGTAGTAGAAGATAAGTTGCCATTTCGGTTTGTAAAGCATGACGAATTTAGAAACTTTTGTAGTGTGTTGCAACCCAATCTCAAGAATGTCACGCCTCAAATTTGAGAGGCATGATCGGTCGTGAACTACGGGGTTTAGTCCAATAGTCACGAAAATCTAAAAAAAATAAAAAAAATACTACGAAGTATGCAAAGTTCTGACTTTATTAAAATTTGAGTGAAATAGTATTTTCAATGGTAACAAATATCACGTGGAACACAACAGTTCAAGAAAACAACCAATTGATTTTAATCAATTCTATTTTCAACTGAAACAACGATTATTCATGAAATATTAATTTGAGTGTCAACTCGTTGCCAAAAGCTATTGACTCGATAAAAATACAAAATGAATATTCCTATGAGGTCACTGGTACATGATTCCAAAACACAACGGAGTCTTCACTAGTCCTTTTATTAAACACCTGAAAATGTTAAAAACAACGTTAGCCGATAGCTCGGTGAATGAAAAACATACATAGTAAAATACAGTTTAAAAAATGGGATATTCAAAATATATATAACTAAACATAATCATGGCATATAATGAACGAGAGTAAATTCACGTGATTTCATAAATCGGGTTTTCTCTTGTCAAAATTCATATTTTCAGTACAATAAATAATTTGGCAGGATCTCATAATAAAAAAAATGAATAATCAATATATCACGTCTCATCATAAAAAATCAGTACCACAATAGTGATAAACTATGATTATCTATAAGCGGTGAGAACTATAAATAAGTTGGCATTCTCGGTCCGTTGGATTCAACATCAAACTTAGAGTCACCACAGGATGGCGCCTGAGTCTTTTCACAAAGACGAATCAGTTTAGAGTTACATGGAATACCAAACCTTTTCTCTAAAACTGTTGAGCACTAGAATCACCACGGGCGCGAGGCTGTGGCCTTTTTCCTAACGGCCAGAGTCACTCTCCTGGACTTTAAACATGGCCCCAAAATAGAATTTCATAAGTTGCACCGCAAAAAGGTGCATAAAAAACTTCATATATCATTTGAATATGGAAAGCTCTACGTAACATTTGAATGAGCCAAAAATAATTTATATGCCATGAATTTTACATTACAAATATTCATATATTTTTATACAAAAAGAATTTTTAAAATTTTTCTTTTCTTTTTCAAAAACTAACTATGGACATGGGTGATTTTAGAAAATACATAGAATACTAAATCACTCACCTGAAATTCGAAGAATGCATAACTCACAATGAGAAGAATAACGTCTAACTCGAGTGTCACTCTGAATTATGCCACATAAAAATCTAATATTAATTAACGCCAAACTCAATTAATATTTAAATACTATGTAAACTTCTAAAAAGATTTTGTCGGTACTATTTATTATTTAATTTATATTAATATTTAATTTATATTTATATATATGGTAATTAGTCCAATCAATACCATTAATTCCTCCAAACTCTACTCAAATATATTGAAATGTTGTAATAACCGAGTTAGTTTTCACTGTCTATTATTTAAACCTCTTTTTTTATCACTTATTTTATATTAATATTTTAGAATAATTATATAATTAGAATAACACTACAATCAAGTTCTACAACTTAAAAACATATAATAAATTATTGAATTTTCAAATATCATAAATTCCTTTGTTCCAAACTTATGCCAATCAATTAATTTTATTATTATTTTTATAAGACTAAATTCATATTTAATATATAATATTTATTCAAATCAATTCAATTAGTTATTTAAGTCTTTGCTCAACTAATAATATACTCAAATATTATAAAAGTCGGGTAACGTTTTACCGTCAATTTATTAAATAATATATTATATATTATTATTTTTGCTATTCTCTATTATTTTTCAAAATATTTATTTATTTACTTAACACTTAGCATTTAATGATATCAAGACCATTCATTATCTTAATCTCGATCCGAGCTATAAAATATTAAAATTTTATGATAATTGAGTTAAATTGAGCTATTCATCTTATCAATTAACTATTTAAATTTTATTTATTTTTATATCAATACTTTTAGATAATACTTTTTTTTTCTCAAAATTGAAGTGTACGCATTAAAAAATCACGAGAATAAATTATTTTCAATATCAAAATATTATGAAAAATTGATTCGAATCGTGATTGGGTGTAT